>KQ464131.1:0-106932 GCA_001304625.1 Trametes sp. AH28-2
ATCGGTCCTCCCATTCCCGACTGCGGCTGTGGGTGATGCATTGTCTCCGTTCCCGTCGGTCGAGGAACACTAGTTCCTCGAACGCGGAGCGGATCCGGGGCCGGAGGGGAAATATCCGCAGCAGTCTGATACCGTCCAAGACGGTCTCGACTCTCTGCAGACGCTGCAAACTGCATTCCATCCCAATGTACGCCTCCGAGGGGAGAAGGGCTAGGGGGTGAGGTAGTAGCTCCCGCGCCCGTCGTATTAGACGACGGGCGTCGGTTTCCCGTAGGCCGGCTTCCAGGCTCCCCCACGGCTGCGTCTCGTTGGGGATCTAACCGCGTTCCTCGGACGGTCTCTTCGCCGTCCGAGTGAGCCGTGGTATAGCTCTGCGATCCGGAATCCCCGGTGTGCACCGACGATCCCGAACTCGCAGAGTTGGGTTCTGGATCTTCCGCGGCGCGGTTTCGGATGTCTCGGGCGGGGTCACGACCTTCTGCCGGTCGTGATCCGCGATCCGAGACATTAGAGTTCCCTTCCTGTGAAGGGGAATGACGCACCGTGGGATCCATCAGCTCCAGGTATCAAAAGTCTTCTCCTAGCGATAAGACTGGTAGTGAGTTCAAAAAAATGTAAGAAACCGTAGTGTCGCCTGGTCAGACCGAGAGTGAACTGGCACAGAGTCTGATTGTAGGCGTATGAGATGATGATACATGGAGCATGCGCGGGCGTAACACCCGGAGAGGTACTGTATAGTCCGTTCCCACGACCCACGGGCGCCTAGCGCCAGGACCCTAACCCACGGCATGGCCGGGGATGCAACATGCTGGATGAGATTGTGCATCCGACGGAAGCCAGGCTTGCTCGCGATCTTCCCCGTCTCCGATGGCCTGATCTCTGCAGCGTAAGCCATAAGGCTCGTTGGATCTTCGCGTGCTGACCGTGGCTTGATGAAGATCTTCCAGATTGCGTCCGCGCAGGCCATCTTTAGGTGGAATAGTCCCATGACGAAGACAACATGTTGCAAGCGGTTCCAAGGGGTCTTCTCAACAGACCGCGACTCTTGGAGACTCTGCACGCGCTCACACGTCGCGAGGTCGCCATGGACAAGGACGACGTGATTCCCGATGTCTCTGACGCCAGCGGTTTCGTCGGGGTTCCCAACACCCGCCTGCCTGAACATACTGGCGAGTGCGTCCGCGTTCCCTTGCACTGTCGACTGATTGATATCCATACCCTCGACAGGGACCTGTTGCGACTTGACAACTGGTATCTGATCGATCGCCTCCGGGTCCTCGAGCCTGCCAGCAAACTGACGGAAGTATTCTGGTCCATGATGGATGAGATCGTCAAGAAACTTCCAGCGGTTGAACCTCTCGCGGCGTGTCAGGCCCGAGGCGTGTTCCTCTTCAGGGTGGATATCCATCACGGCGTTGCAGTCGGGAGTGCGGTCGGGAGAGTAGTACGTGCTCTCTGGGTTGATGCACGACTTCTCCCATAGCTGATCCGAGCAGGCGAGATCGTCAAGACTGACACCATGGTCCATACGGAGGAGGGTACCTGCTGTGAGATGGAGTAGCGTGTCCCGGGATTTCTCGACGGTCGGCACCGGGTGCTTGTCCTCAACATCGAAGTTGTCGAACGCGTGGCCTGCGCGCAGTGTGCGGCCGAGGTGATTCATCTCGATATGTGACTCCTTCGAGAGGTTTTTGACCGCATCGTCGATTGCAGACCGAGAGATGGAGACTCCAACGCGAGCAAGCAACTCGATGACAGACTCAGAGGCCCTGCACGCATGTAAGTACACGCCGATCGTACTCTGGAGCGCGTTGCACAACTGATTGGTGCTCTGGAGCAGGATGCTCGATACGACCACAGTTTTCTAAGGCGAGAATGTGTCAATACGCCAGCTCCATGAGAAGATGCGCATCTTGTACTGACCAAGGTGAGCATCCTACTCATTCGATCAGCGTCTGCCTCCTCAACGTCTTCCTCCTCCAGATCTTCATCCTCGGGGAGCAGAAGCTCCATATCCTCCCAATAGAGACGGTGTTCCTCATCAGCCTCGGCATCCTCTTCCTCCGCAGGGCCCCTCGTCTCCTCTTCGTTCATGCGATCTCCTGCCTGATGCTCTAGGTTCTCGAACAGTCCGGGGAGGAACATAGCATCATCTCCCCAGTATTGCAGGTCGTCCAATGCATCGTCCGCCGACCGTGACAGCAATGGTTCGCTTGGCTGCTCATGGCTCTCTCCTACTGCGCCCATCGCGTGCACGGCTGTGTCGGAACCCCTCTGTCCATCGGGATCTTTGGCTATCTCAGGGCCCTCTGCCATCGTCGTGTCCTGCGCAACGTTCCGACGCCGTCGACGTGCCCTGTACTTCCTTCTTTCCCCCGCCTGTCGCTCCGAGTCAGCATCGAGGAGAACTTGAAGGAAGCACCAGAGTGTGGGGGCCGAGGTTCGCATTTGCTTTGCGATCTCCTTCAGATCGAATGATTCTAATTGTGCCGCTGTGGCTCGTGCAGCGCAGAAACGTAGGCCCGCTTCTGGTCTTGCAAGAGTGAGGATCTCGCTCCGGCAAGTCGCTGTCACCCTCTCGCACGCCCATAGCCTAGTCCTCTCGTGAAGTTGCTCATCTTCGTCGAGTGCGCTGAGGATTGCGATGGGATCAATTGAAGATCGCGCTTGTGTGTAGGCCCCGGGGCGTGCTGAGAGTAGAGCAACCAGGAGGTCCGTCGCGGTCGCGTTATACTGCGCCAATGTGGTCAGGACTGAACCCAGTTGTAATTCTGACAACATATCGGTCGGTGCGAGGGAGGTGCAGTACTACCAAGTACAATCGCCCCTCTCATCGGGCTCAATCATGACCGCGACTTGCGGCGATGGCCGTGGCATTATTATGCCACGCAGAAGAAGGGCACGGACCGACAACCGTAAGTCTAGTACCTTGCACCATTGGGCGAATAGGACGCGACGCGTCGTGCTGCCCACTAGCGCCATCGCGCGGCGCGTATGCGCGTAACCTCTGAAAGAACTCCAGCCGAGACGCGACAATTGCGCGCGCTTGATTGGCTTTTTCTGCGCGCTTGCGGTGCGATATGTTTACGGAAGAACCTCGGAGGTGTAAAAAGGCCAGCCGTCCTATTGTGTTCTCTTCCCCCGTTGCTGATATAAAAGGCAGTTCTCCGTCTAACATATGACTAATCTCGCTTATTTTCAGAACATACCGAATTTAGTAGTCTGCATAAACCCCGCCTACAGGACTTGGGAACGAGAACACATACGGACGGCTGGTTTTAGGAGCCTGAGCCGTGGGCTCATTCTCCTCCTCGTTTGATACAAGGTATGGGTCCGTAAAAAATGCGCGAGAAAATCACATAACAATTCTGCAGGTACCCATCGCGAACGTCCATTCCGTCAATCTCTGAGCGCATACCATCGTCGTGCCATGGATGATGACATGGGCTCCTTCAACTCGAGTTGGTTGCCGCCATTCGGCGATATACGATCTCGCCTTTGACTGGCAAGCCAGCCTAGGCTCTTCGTATAACAGCTCTTGTTAGCTCATCTTGGCCGGTTCTCATCACACGTCGAACCAAGTCTACGCGTTCCGACTCCGAGGGGTGGCGGCGCCCCACGGCTGAAACATATCGACGCATCCAAGGAAGACTCACTAACCATCGACACCCGCCGCCGATTTGCTGGTCAGCATAGGTGACATAAAGAACATGCCTCCAAGCTCGTCATACAAACTGAAATTTCTGGACCCAAGGTTTCTAGCCTCGACCACACGCGCCTAACTGCCGGCGATTTTCTCGACCTCAGCAATCGTCAATCGTTCCGGGCTTGAGTCTACTTCCCGTCAACTCCCGGCGCCGTGTCGTTGTCTGCCGTGTACTCCGTTTCCTCGAGCCTGTGGATCGCACGGGCATCCCCAATGCGCTTATGTCGCGCGAAGGAGGGCTTACACGGACGAGTTACACGGTCGGGCTCCACGACCCGGGAAAGATATACAGTCACGAACCCGATAGACTGCTTCCCGGAGGGCAGTCACTATGAGTCCGTCTTTCAATTGCGGAGGCTTTCGCCCTCCTTTACGACAATGAAGCGCGCGCGGGTGGCCCGGTGGGTTGGTGGGTTGGGGATAGCATATAGGGTGCAGGCGCATGGATAGTCATCGCGTAAGCGCTTTACAGATGTACATACCCGTAGTGAAGAGGAGGGGCTTATGCATTAGACAAACGACACCCGCTCCCGACGTAGAGACGCGCGCACAAGTAGCCCGGCGCTGGAGAGCGTGACAGCTAGATTGCGGAGGTTCGGCCGACGCACTGGGCGGTTTCAGAGGACTAGAGTGATATCTCTTCCATCTTCTCTCACGTCTACTCGATCGTGCGCTGGTGCAGGCGAGTCGAAAGAGGATGAGAGACCGCGTACGATAAATGGAGTTCGCTGTGGCTGTACGATATGTTCTGGCCAGCATCATTAGCGCCGAACGTAGCTTGGCCTGTTACCTCGACCGCCGACCACGAGCACCGCATCCCTCAGTCTTGCGCACTCGTCCTCTTATATTCGGAAGTGCGCACAATGACACTGATCGATGCAGATGAGCAGTACGAAGTCACGGTGCATCACTTCACTCCCGAAGACGCAGAGGATTCGTCAATCTCCGACCAAGGGCTTCTCGACGACGCTGCGGCGCTGGTAGCGTCCATACGTAACGAGACAACCTGGCATTCTCCACCTAGATCGGACTTTTCCGTCTTTTGTGAGCTTACTGTGCTTGTCCATTTTTCCCTCTCTGACCCTTCCTTTCCTAGGTCTGACTGGAAAAGGTCTCCAATACTCTGCGCAACCTCCGGCCGTATGTGATGGAGAATCCCACGTGAGAACCATCCCAACTCTAGATTGGGAAGCGCCGCTGGACCCGGAAGAGGAGGAATGGACGTTGGAGGATCTACAGCCGTTCGATCATGGGCTTCTACATGACCTCCTCATGGAGGCCGACCGCTTGCCGCGTACGACAGCGCAAGATCCCTCGGTCATCGGCGACAGGGAAACCACTGTCAGCTCACCTTCGGTGTCCGAAGAAGAACACACAAGCTCAGCCAAACGCAAGAACAAAAGCCAGAATGCTGCCTCGCCGCCCCGGAAACGTCCACGTCTGGATGAAGGGTCGCTGTTCGACGTCGTGCCATTCGTACGTACTTGACATGCTGCGACATCGAATCCCCTGAGCTAACAGGGCCATTAGCCCCATTTTCAGGCTTGTCTCATGACGCTCGACAATCCATGGCCCGCTCTTGTACACTCCGAATTCTACTCGGCCGCGCCGAAACCCATCCCACCTCATACGCACACGACCATGGAGGAGCATATAGCCGAGCAGTTCTCCCGCCTCGCATGGATCATACCGATTCGCGGCGATTTGCCATGGGAGGGCGCCACTCCAGCATCTATGCTCGCCAAATCTCCCCACGACGGTACTGGTATCACGGCATCTCAGGCCCCCATTCCCGAAGCACCACTCCAGAACCCACACTCTCCTACAATAGTGTGGACGAGGGACGCACTCCGCACCTTTTGGAAATTCCTGACAGACTTGAAGGACACGAATAACGTGGGCCCGATCTCGCTCGCATTCTACCATCCACCGGGGTCACATGCCAGGTCCTCCGCGGAGCAGTTATCGTACGTCGGGTCCCACAAGCAAGACTCCACGTTGGAGCGTAGCCCTTCGGCCCAGGGTGACTCGATCTCCAATGGTCTGGAGGCCCCCCGCTCTACGCTCTGCCAGACCGTGCACATCAAGGTCTACCACGACGCCCCCTATACGAAGCTGCTGCGCAACCTCTTCAATGCCTGGTCGTACAGGAAGCCGGGGGTCAAGGTTCGCGTGCTGAAGGGGGCTACGTTGGTTCTGCTCGACGAGACCAACAAGGGGCTCCTCCTTTGTTGAGGCGATTTAGACGTCCCCAGGTGGCATGCTCGCCTGCGGGATTCTCACTTGTACGTTCTCGTCAATCAATTCAAGGACGCTTTCACTGGCACTGAGCGCGTCATCCTCTACTACCAGCGTCGCCGATCGTCAAACGCCCCTACTACTCATTGGTTAAACCACCTGACAGAAATTCTGATGCCGATTCCTTCCAATTTTTGTCCTCTCGCCCGTGTCCGACCCTGCGGGCATGGATATACGGTCACCGGTGCGAGAAATCTACTACGAAGTCGCGATCCGGTCACCAGATACAGCGCTTCGCACCTGTCCATCGCCACGTGGTCGCGCCCAACGGTCCTCCCGTCTGCACACTAGCGCGGGCCGAGGGCAGTTCTTTCCTTCCTGCCTTCCTCGTTCCCGCCTCCACCAGACACGTTCTCCACAGAACCGGAGACAATATGCGAAGCCGCAAGGCAGGTCCGTGTTGGGTCTGATGATCCTAGGTTCCTCCGCGCGCGGCTTACCTGTGACCCCATCATCTGGTGCAGGCGCGCTGCTCCTCGTCATCGCCGCAGCCGCGGCGACGGCCCTCTACGCTCAGAGTGCGCATGCATGCGTCCGTATAAATTGCCGCCGCTCCTGATGCCGGCTTTTGTGCAGCGTACGCACACACCATGACGTGGGCTCGCATGATCTCCCGCCTCAGCCTTTGGGCCGCCGTCCTCCCTGCGTTCAGCTGGGCCGCTGCGACGGGCAAGGCTCCATTGAACGTGGTCGACCTCGGTTACGCCAAGTACGAGGGGAACCTCTCGTACCCAGACACGGTCGCGTACCTGGGTGTCCCGTATGCCGAGCCCCCACTTGGAGAACGTCGCTTCAGGGCTCCACTCCCGCTCGACACAGCGCGCGTCGCTCGCGAAAGCAGGGGAAAAGCCATCAAGGCAAACGTCAATCCCGACTTCTGCGTGCAAGGGAGCACCGGAGGTAAGTTGCCTAAACTTCGCGTCGTGGAAGGTTTCGTTCGCTAAACTGATGATCGCGGACCAGCTGGGGAGGCCGGAGGCGCCGGAAGCGAGGATTGCCTGAAAGTGAACGTATACGCTCCGGCCGGTGCGAAGAGCGGAGACAATTGTAAGTCCATGGACGCCGCCCTGATAGGTCGGATGTTCAGAAATCATTCGTACAGTGCCGGTCTTGGTTTACATTCATGGGGGAGGTGAGAATGCGTACACGAGTCGAAAATGCATGAAATAACTCATCCCGTCTACTAGGATACGTGTACGGCAACCCCGCGAACTGGCCGTTCGACGACTGGATCCACCAGTCCCCCAACGTCGTCATCGTATCCGTCTACTACCGCCTTGACTCGTTCGGCTTCCTCGCCGTCCCGGAACTAGCCCACAGCGCGCTCGGGGACCTCAACGCGGGCTTCCTCGACCAGGTCGAGTCGCTCAAATGGGTACAGCAGCACATCCACGCGTTCGGCGGCGACCCGCGCAAGGTCACCATCAACGGCGAGAGCGCGGGCGGGTCGTCCGTGGAGCTGCACCTCGTCGCGCACGAGGGCGAGAAGCTGTTCTCGCAGGCGATCGCGCAGAGCGTTTACCGCGCGCCTCTGTTTGAGCCGGAGCAGCTCAGGGTAAGTACCTATAAGCTGACGCTATCATTGATTTGGTGAATCTCACCGTCTTCGGACAGCCGTTGTTCGACTTCTACACAGAGCAGGCAGGGTGCGGGTCTAGCTCGGAGCCGGTCGCATCGCGCCTGGCGTGTCTGCGGAAGGCCAGCGTGAGCGCACTTGCACGTGCTCAAGACGCGGCGATGTACAACTTGTGAGCCTGAGCCCATCAACACATCTTTGATGCAGAGACAGCGGTCCACGCTAACACCATCTCCCACAGTACGGGCGCATACAACGGCTTCCGTCCCGTTCTCGACGGCAAGCTGCTCACCGAGGCACCCACCGTGTCGATCCTCCACGGCCGCTTCGCGGACGTCCCGGTCATCGTTGGGTGCGTGGCGATCAGATGCGCTTGAGCTACTCGTGCCCAGCGATGTTGATACGATGACAGAGCGACTTCGAACGAGACGCTTTCCACCGGCACGAACATCACAACCGCACTGAAGTCGTACTTCCCTGGGCTCACGGACGAGGACCTCGCCGAATACCTGCTGCAATACCCCTCTTCCGACTTCGAGTCGGAGTCGCAGCGCTTCACCGATGCTACAGGGGAGTCCGACGTCCGATGCGCTGTGAGTACTCCCACTTAGCGTATGAGAGACGTTCGACGTGCTCATATGTATATCACGTTTACCAGAGAGAGATCATCGGCCTGGCCGCCGCGCGCAAGAACAAGGCGTACACCTACCGCTACAACCAGCCCGTGCCGACCTCGGGCTCGACGACCGTCTTCCACGCGTCCGAGAACTGGATGATGTTCCGCGGGACGTCGACCGGGTGCGTCTGCTGAGTCGTCTCCCTACCCTGTGCGAACCCCCCCATCTTGACGCGAGAGGTCACGCAGATTCAACGGCACGACGACCTTCCAGCCCCAACGCCCGATCGACCAGGCGTTCGCGTCCGAGCTGATCGCGTACTGGCTCTCGTTCGTGCGCAGCGGGGACCCGAACGCGCACAAGCTCGCGCGCGCGCCCGTGTGGCCCGAGTACACGCCCGCGCGCAGGCTGCGCATCTCCCTGCAGGAGGGCGCGAGCACGGACGTGAGCGGGAGCACGATCGAAGAGGAGCCGCAGCTGGAGAGCAGCAGGTGTGCGTTCGTCGCGAGCAAGGCGGCGCATCAGCAGGCTTGAAGAGCGTGTTGTGGTGTTCGGGCTACGGTGGCTCGAGTGCTGCAAATCGAAGAGGTTATCAATCAGGTGTAGTCGACATCCAGGCGTGAGTCGAAAATGCTGTATATCAACATTCATCCGCGCGTAGTAAACACTTCGAGGTCGTGCTATTAACACGAATGAATCCTGTTTTGTAGCGTGACGAAGCTCTGTGTATCGTAAAGAACATGTCTTCGCGCATATATCGAATCAGCTGCTTGGTGCGTCCTGGAACCCGAGCCGACGCGAGAGTCGGTCTCCCTACAATTTGCTCACGTGGAACTGAGCAAAGCTGAAGATCCGATAGCAATCCCCGACCGGATGGTGCAAACCACCCTTGGGCTTGTCACAAGCTGACCGGGAGGTCGAACCTTGCACGGTGCCTGACAGAAAGGCGGCGCGGCACGCGCAGGGGACAGCAAGGGGGCAGAGCCGACTCCGTCGTGAGAAGGGGAGGCGAGAGCCGACGAAGAGCCTTGAACGGACGCGCGATGATGATGGGATGGATTCTTCAGCCCGATGCACCACGTCCGCGTCCACGACCGCGCCCCCTGCCCCGCCCTCGGCCTCCGCCACCACCGCCACCATTTCCACCCTCAGTCACCTCCGACGTAGACGCAGCGGGTGCAGGCGTGCCCTCGCCGGTACCTTGTCCTTGAGCGGCCCTTGCGAGGATCTTCGGCGGAGGCGGCCCTCCTTGCGTTTCACGCTGCAGGATGGTCGGGGCGGCGGGAGCAGCCCGACCACTGCGCTTATCCTCCTTAGGTTTCCCCTGGGGCTCTTTTGCGGGACCACTAGGGGCGGCGGCCGGGCTAGAATCTGTGGTACGATCCTTCTCCTTCTCGCGCTCCCGACGCGACTTGCGCTCGCCACCCACCCCTGCACCGCTCAGAGCGGCCTCGAATTGGCGCGACGCGAGGCCGAGCACTGGTCGAGAGCGACGAGTGGGAGTCTGTCCTGTAGCCCCAGAAGGGTCCGCAGATGCCGCTGTTTGCGCGGAGGGCGCCGGGGCAGACTGGGCGGGTGTGCCGCTCCCAGCGGAGGGTGGTGCGGCAGGCGCCTGGGGCTTGCGTTCTCGAGGCGCTTTGGGCGGCTTCGGGTTGGCCTGTCCCGCGGTTTGTTTCCCACCCTGACCGGGAGCGGCGCCCTTGGAATCCTTGCTTGCACCACCCTGGGCGGCCTTCGCAGCCGCAGCCGCCTTCTTGCTCGCCTTCTTGCTTGGACCTGCGGAGTTTTCCGCGACAGCCTTATCCTTTCCGCCTGCGGAAGCACCACCCTTCTTCTTGCTGTCTGCATGTTTCGGGCCTGATGTGAGTGAGGCGAGTGTGGAGGGGTCCTTGTAGTGCGCATGGTTGCGTAGGATGGCTTCCTTGTCCTTCTGTGCGGACTTCTCGGCTTTGAGCGCTTCGAGGAGCGGAGTCGTGGTAGGTGGTCGCACGGGTTGCGTCGAGGCGACTGCAAAATCGCTCTAGCCACCTGACAAGAGATGCAGAAGGGCAGATCATACCTAGGGTCTCCAGCGTATCGGCGTCCGAGGGCTTAGTGGACGCGTCCTTGAGCGACTGCAGGAAGGAAATGTAATCCTCCTCTACCCCGACTATGAGCAACATCTTGGCAATCCGGAACATCACGAGACGCACCTTGCTCTATCGTGCCAGCCCGCCCGTCTGGCTTCTTCTTATCCGACGGCACCTTCTGGAACGGCGCAAACTCAACGATCGCGATAGACTCGTTCCCTGGGGCGTATGAGCAACCGCGTTCAGCGGAACCAAGACGGGTTCACGTACCGGCCTTGTCCCTGAACACGTGTCCATCGTACTCCCGACTGAACGTCGCAAGAGCGCCTTCGTTCTTGAAGGCGATGTACGCACGCGAGGGGATGTTCTCCTTGTTGAGCCTGCGGCCGCGTTAACTGACGCGCCCCGCTCCCTCGATCGACAGCACATTGAGATCGATACGCACTTCGTCTTGAACTTGCCCGGGTAGTAAACCCTCCACGAGGCGGTCTCGTCCGTGACCCACGGTGCGACACTCTGCCAAAAAATCTCCTCGGGGAGGTTGGGGGGTAGACGGCGCACGACTGTCTTGAGACGTTCGCCTTGCGCCTTCTGGCCGCTGCTGGAGGCCTTGGACTTCTTGTCCTTGCCCTTCTCCTTGGCCTTCACCTTCCCGGCGGATTTCGACGTTTCGGCAGTGGACATGATAGTTGTGCAAGGAAGGTACAAGCAGAGGCCGAGAATGTGTGCCGAGCCGCTAGCGGTGGCGCCTGTTATTTCCCGTTGTTTGGCCGTTTGTGCTGGTTGAGCGCTTGAGCATCCGCTCCGAGGTAGTTCTTCTCGAGCTACGCGCTCAAGACTCTCCAGAAAACACGACACAGGTGGTCCCCGTACCGAGGCTTCGCTGGAAAATGTAGCCGATCTGCGCCGGACTCGCTGGGTCGCCTGCCACAAAGTCTCTGCCTGGGTCGCAGAGACGATGCAGGCGCGATCGTAGACAACATCGTCGCGACTCACTGTGCCGAAGACGATGCGAGGAATGTCATGTTACGCAGCCTACATGAACCAACAAGGATGTGTATTATGGTGCATTTCGACACCGCATATATGGACGAGCTAGTTGTCATACCTGAGGCCGGCCTGTCCCGACCCGGAACGTCGGTCCTCCAGCCTCCCAGGGAGTTTATGGAACCCAAGCGCTCTCTCGTTCAAGACATTCCCTGCTGCGCCCTTGACACGCTGGGGTGCGAGCCGCACGTAAACGTCAGTGTCTGGGCCCTGCAGCGGTATATGGCGGCGGAAGTCACAATCCAACCGCACGAATGCGGTCCAGAAAAAGTTCTGCTCGTAATCATGGTCAGCACGCTTAGAGTTCTGACGGCGATGTACGTCCGCAAACTCAACTTGTGCCAGAATCCAGTTGACGGAATGAACATAGTCCACGGGCTGCGCCACAATGGGAACGGTGAAACCGCGATCCAGAGGCTCGCGCCACACCGACCTCCAGAAGCGACTGGCAGTGCACCGGAATTCGACCATGTTAGTGGGGTCGCCTTCTCCTTGGAAGGTGAAAAGGATGTCGTGGTCGTCCAAGTCCAGCGCGTCCGGGCAGGACAGGTTCATGAGAGAAACGTCGGATGTCTTGGTCCTCAGGCTCGAGGGCGGCGCATCAGGAAACCCGCGGTCCTCAATATTGTGCAATGTAGCCTATATACTAGACTCGGATCACACAAACACCTCCACGACGTGCGTATCATCCATTGCCAGCGTATCATCGACGCCCGACGCAGTTCGGAAAGCCGTTCTGAGGTCGCCGACCGGCAGCGTGCCAGCCCCGCCTGCCTCGGGGGGTTTCGTGTATTTCCGTGCGAATGTTCCTTGCACGCAGCGCGGACTCAGGAGAGGATAACCGGGAACGGCGCGAGCTCCTTCAGTCAAGAAGCGGGGGAATGTCCAAGTCGAGAGGCTTTATAGAGATATAGTACAGTATACGCCAAACGGGTGAACGAGCAGCAGAGGAGCAGAGAGAGGAAGGGCAGCAACGTGACGGGAGGGCCGGCGTCAGGTAGAGTCGGAGAACGGTGATACGGGCGTGATGTCCGCATACTTGAGAACGATGGCTAGAGGGACATTGGCATATATTTCTCAGGTCTTGCATCGGCTGCGGCCGCTCCTGGAGCTTGAGAGATCGACGGTCAAGAATGAGCAGGCCGATGCGTCTCGAGAAGAGGGAGCTCACCATGACTCAGAAGGCCCAATTGTAGTGCACAGCTATCGCACCTGTCGGCGCGCACGGTGGCTACGGGCACTCAGTAATTCATGATCTTGTTCCCTAACCCTACGGGAAGCGACGAGGGGAGTAGGTCCCTGAAGGCAACGTCAGCACGGGACAGCGTACGGTCGGAGGCAACACCGGAGACTCACCTGTTCTCGGGCGAGAGATCAGAATAGCACGCGCGTGTCGCCAATCGCGAGCGCAAGAACCAGTACCACGAGCTCGGCGGCGTCACGTGGTACAGGAGGCCGACGCCGTCGAGAAGGGGACACTTCTCGACCATAGCTTCCAGCACATCCCACCCGAGCTCTATCAAACGGGAACGCCACGGCATGAACACGTTGTCCAAAAGGTCGCCGCTACGGTCGTTGACCGCACGGTACTCGCCCGGGTCGCCTGGGAAGTCGAGGTTCAGCCGCAGCGTGACGAGGCTCGTGCACGCAGAGAGCGTGCGTGCGATGTGTCGCTGCGGAAGTTGGCGGTCAGAGGCGTAGAATGGAGGAGGTCGACATACATACGTGGTCGACAATCTCGTCCGAGGATCTCCGGTATCGATGGAGCTCGAGATGGCGTAGTTTGGGGAGACGCTGGGAGAGGAACACAAGTAGGTCATTGTCTGCGTCATCGGCGAGGTAGACGAGTTCCAGAGTCGTCAGATTGGGGACACGAAGGCGCCGCAAGATAGAGAGTGTGTCGGCCGCCGAGAGGATGGGCGACTTCCATGCGTAACGGTACTTTCTGTCAGCCACGATGCGATAATGGCGGGGCCAATCGCGGAGCGAAAGGCTGGTGAGCTCGGGGAAGGGGATGGAGAACAGAGGGTCGCTAGGGTGGGGATACGCGATCATGAGACTTCGCAGGTCTTGCAGGAACGAGTCCGAAGTCGGGGGACGACTGATCAAGCAGTACATGAGGCCTGTATGCAGAGGAAGGGCAGCGACGACGGCAAGGTGTCGCAGGTTCGGCATACGGAGCAACATGGCTTGGAGATAGCTTGCACGTGGATAATCTGGGATATGGGGGAAGGATCCGTCGAGGAAGAGGTCGTGCAAGTTCGGCCAGTCGACCTGCGCCATGCGATCTAGTGGAGCCGTCCGCATCGGCAACACCAGGGTTTGTGCGGTAGCGTTCATTCCGGGGATCAGGGTCGACAGACAAGCCCGCTCCAGTTGAACTTTGCCATCCACTGTTGTCAGTAGCTGCATCACGTACGGGACGACGGGTATCAGAGGTGTTGGGTAACATAACTCCTGAAGAGCGGAGGAGGTCGAACCGGCATCGGCTGGGAATGGCGGAACATAGGTGAAGGTTGCTGCGTTTGTGAACGAGATCGATTTGATTTGAGGGAAAGTGAGGCATCTTGCCAACACTTCCCACCGGATTCCGTCCTCGGCATAGTCAAAAGTCACTGACCGCACGTAGGGTAGATATAGGAGTGGCGTCGCGAAGTCGACCGCAATTTTCGCTCGGCTTAGCTTGCTATACCTACAGAAAAGTGTGGGTTCAGAGACGTTCAGCGTATACGAGGTGGTGATGAATTACTGTGATGCATATAAGCCCCAATTGTACGTCAGGTGCCTTGCAGGGTCGTCAGAGCCTGCGCTTCGAGCGAGCGACGGTAAGTCTCACTTACCGTGCATAAGGCCGTATGCAATCAGGAGGAATACCGGTCTCGCTTCCATACCATTTCATCACAGCACAACGCGAGAAGAGGAGAGGGAGAGAGAGGTAGCGAAGTTGGCGACAGCAGACAGAGAGATGAGACAAGGATTTGTCGCCCCTTGGTCTTTGCAACTCCGCTGCAATGAGAGAGAACACATCTTGGTCAATGCGGAATATGCTATGAAATAGAGAGCATGGTTAGTTCTAAGCCTTCTTGGTTTCGTAGGCATACATACGCCGAGACGGAGTTGTCGCGAGAGGGAGAGACTTTGTGTTGTGTCACGGTACTGATTATGCAACGCTCGTCGAGTTGGTCCATTGGGCACCGGACGGTAGACTCGGACTGAGTGCTTCACTTTGACTGACGTACGTGAGCACAGCGCGGCGTTGGGGTTGGATTCATGGACACAGAGGAGCGGTACGTACTTGGGGACTCCGGCTTGCCACAGATTGTTGTGAAAGACGAGGGGTCAAACACGCTCGACTCAAACAATCACGAGAACCGGACGCAGAGCGGACGCCCACACTGACGGAGGGCGGGTTGGTAATGGCTGCGCGCTGCGTGGAAGGCGAGTATACGTATGAGAAAGGCGAGTGGACGAGTTTTCGGCGCCAATACAAGCGCACACTGCTTTGACTCGGCGGGCATTGCTACTCCTGCGGTTGCGGAGTCCTGCCGGAAACGTCTGCTTAGGTGCTCGGCGTACATGCGTGGTGTACAAGGACATTCAATCCGACGGACAGCGATATCTGAGCCAGTAGAGTACACAACGCGGAACTACTCTACGCAGCAGCCATCCCATCCGTGCGTTGTCGGGCTCTATGCTATCTTGCACCCCAAGTCCCCTCCAGGCGGCCTATCATCTGCCGCCCAGCTACTGGTAGAACACACCCGAGTCCCTGCCTTGAAGATGGTCAGCGTATTCCGCCTACGGGCACATCGTGATAAGCGCAGCAACGGTACTCACACGGCATACCGCGAGTCGCACTGGACGGGCGAGCCGGGCGCCCATACCGGACAACAAAACACCAGATACCGCCAGAGGGCACGTGGAAGGACAGCGCGAGATACTCCGGATTCCAAGTGCGCTGCGCCGCGGCGCCGCAAAAGGCAGACGGGCTCGCGCCCGAGCGCGTTGCGGCGCTGCACCCGCTCTGTCTAGCGGCTGCCAAGGACCCACGAGTCGAAGACATCGGCGATGAGGTAGACCACGCGGAGGTGCGCAGGCTGTGCACAATGTGCGGCTTGGGTTGTCACGGTGGCGCCGATGAGTATGCATCTGCAGAGCGTTAGTCGCTGTCGGGAGGAGACTCACGTAGGGCACAGAGTCTTCCGGGCGCGCTCTGTAGCGGTACAGTTGATACCGTACAGTCAGAGCGGGAATGTGCGCGGGAGGTGCTGAAGGAGCTTCTCTTCTGCGCCGTCGGCTGCGTAAACAAGCTCGAATGCGGAGAGCAGAGGCGCCGTGATGCGCTTGAGGACGGCGAGACACTCAGAGGCGAATAAGATTGGGAATGCTGCAGGGTGATCGCGAAACTCGTAGCGGGATTTGAAGTAGTGCCTCGGAGCGTCGCGGAGCGAGAGAGAAACGAGACCGTTTCCTATGCAGGAGAAGATGGGATCCTCTTCTGGATCTGGGTGTGAAACGGTCAATGGGCGTAGGCAGTGATCGGTCTTGGGGAACACCTTGAGTATAAGAGTAGACGCGCTTGGTTTTCAACTTCAAGTTGGACTTCAAGCTCGACCTGCATGGCTTTGATAGAGAGGGAGTGAAGGTTCTGCATGCGCAGAAGCAGTCGCGGGATGGTACGACCTTGGTCTGGGCGAGCGCATCACCCGCCAGGAGAAGATATACTGGAACGCGGCCAGTCCACGGTAGCGCCTCGCGCATCAGCCGGAACGCCCCTCCTGCACGTCCGCAAGCTCGACGAGCGGGAAGGGGCGTATGCGCACGCGTGCCTCTGAAAGTCAGACCATGCACTGGAGTGGCCGCGTCGTCCGACTCGTCGCGATGATGCGCCGCTCGTCCAAGCGCGGGTCTTCGCCGGCTTTGCGGAGCGTGACGCAGCAGCGCACGGCAAGGTGGCTCGTGGGCTTGACATAGCGGTGCCCTCAGCGAATGGCATCCTCGACCCTCTTTAAGTCGCAACGTATCGGGTTCTCCACGCAGAGCGCGCGCATCCGTTCCTAGTAGACGAGGGTACCGGAGCGTTCGAGCCCGAGGCAGTCTCACTGCACAGTACCACCGATGTAAGAGCAGGGCACAACCGCATTGCTGTACAATACACCACTCGGGCAAGGTGTCCCGGCTCTCCGAGCTCTGATTGTGTACAGCAGGAGATGACACAGCCTTGCCATTAGCCTCTACACACTACACTGCGTCAGCCGGATCCTGCCAGTACGCACCAATGACCGAATTGCCGCCTAACGCGCACGATTCCCTCGCAAGGCCACATGTCTGGTACCCCATGGTCGATCCAGTGCGCAAGGACCTGTCCGAAGCCGCGACATCACCTGTAGCGCAGCTCGGTATAGAACGCCTCAGAGTCGCTGTGCGAGCGATCAGCATCCACCCGCAGCGGATGGGGACAAAGAGAACTGCTCACAGTGCATACGGCGTGCCTTGCTGGACAGGCATGCCGCGGTACCACGCCGGACGGTACAAAACCCAGACGCCGGCGGGGAGCATGTGGAGCGGCAGCGCGAGGTACTCAAAGTACTCGCTAGCCTGCAGGAGGCGCACGAGCTCCCGGCCGCGCTCGTTGCGCAGCCGCATTCGCCTGCTCGACCGATCGCGGTCTGCGATCCACCCGTTGAAGGCATCGTCCATGATGTCGACGTTGAGATAGAGCGCGCGCAGGTACTTGATTGCCATCAGCCTCTCAGCGATGTGAAGCTGGGATCGCATTCAGCGAGGGAGCAGTGGAGGAAGGTTGTGGTCAGTGGCGGACTTACGTAGGGGACATCGTCTTCGGGAGACGCCTTGTAGCGATGCAGCTCGAGGTCCTGGAGGAGAGGGAACGCACGTGGGAGGTGCCGAAGGAGGTCTTCTTCAGCCTCGTCTGCTTCATATACCAGCTCAAGGGCTGTCAGGCGAGGCGCCGATATGCGCTTCAGGATGGCGAGACACTCAGATGCGACGAGGATGGGAAATGCTGCGAGGAGACAGTGAGAGCTGTAGCGCGACTTGAAGTAATGTCGAGGACTATCGCGGAGCGAGAGATGAGTGAGACCGTCCCCGATATACGAGAAGATCGGATCGTTCGGATCCGGATACGAGACGGTCAGAGAGCGCAGACAGTAGCTAGTGTCGGGCAGCGTCTTGAGCAAGGCAGGACGTCGCATTCCCTCCGCTTGCATAACCTTGATGGAGAGCGAGCGTAGGTATGGTGCGCGCAGAAGCAGGAGGGCGATGGCGCGACATTGCTCTGGATCGGTGTAGCGTCCGACAAGCGACAGCGTGTGGAGGCGTGGCCAGTCCATGGCGGCCATCTCCAGTAGCGGGGCCGTCTCGACGGGGAGGGTGAGCGACTCGGCGGTGTCTGCCATGGCGAGGACTAGGGCATGAAGGTAAGTCGACTCTAGAGCGTACGTGCGCTGTAGATCGGTTCGTCGCACGACCCTCTCGGTCTCGCGCCACTGAGGTGGTGTATAGGAGAATTTGGTCAGTCGACAATTGCGGAGCGGGAGATCCGACGGGGTAGGCGGGGGTGCGCATCTCCACATTGGGCCCTCGTCGATAGAGATGGCGGTGATCGTAGGATGCGCCATGCACCTCATAAGTGCCGACCAAGGCACGCCTCCAGGAGCCTGGTAAAACGTGACGGAATGCACGGCTGGAAGATAGTCTAGCTCTAGCCCGAAGGGAGGTGGGGCGGCCGACGTATCGCGAAAAAGTGGCATGGGCACGGTTTTCGCTTGGTAGTAGCCGCACGCAGAAAGCTCGTCGATCGAGTAGAAGCAGTGCATATACTGGATGTGCCTTCAGATGGTGTCAATGACAACAGCAACGCGGGAGATCTATGATGGTGAAGACTGACCGAACGAACGTGCGAATGGCTTCTGGTGGCACGCCTTGATTGGCCCTCACTTTGCAGTTGTGGAAGAGAATGGGCATACAGTACGAGCGCATGCGGCGGCATGTTAAGGACAGTCTCTTGAGAGCGACGCTGGATACATCGGCTGTGCTCCTGAGAGCAGCGACTTGCTCAAGAATGTGATACAAAACGTCGTCGTTGAGATCACAAAACCTGAAACAGATGAATCACCGCAGACCGAGAGCAGCGAGGTACTCACATGTGGTTCGCCGGCATGATGGCAGGACACTGACGTATGGGGGCTGTCTGCTCTTGGCGCTACAGTGGAATGTACGGCTCCGAATCGCACTGACAGCTTTCAGATAAGATATTAGGTAAGGGTTCAACGAACGTTTGCAGCCAAGACGAAAGAACGCCCAGACAGGCGGAGAGAGTGAGTGAGGGATGGATGAGGAGAAGGCCGAGCAAGTCCGTCTCTCTGGTGCAGAGCGTGGGAATTGTGTTGGCTTGCCGCTTCCCGATTGGGACTCGGAGTCGGGACAGTCGCAGGCTCACGCGCTCACGTTTACTATCAGGAGCGCGCCCTCAGGAGCTTCAGGCCTCAGGCCATATATGATTTTACTCACATCCAACGCCCTTCGAGTCTATATAGTGATAAGGCGGACTGAACCCCAACGCTTAGGCCTTAGGGCTTGCAAGATCACGCAAACTCGACACGCGAGCTCGAGGGGACTCGGAGCTCGAGGATGATGTCCGAGTCGACTGCATCGCTGCGACCCCATCACCCGCCGCCCCAGTACAAGTGAGTCTCTCTGCCTCTGTCGGATTGATATCGCTGTTACAACTTTGTAGCCAACCTTCCAGACATCATCCAAAAAGCACGGAAACGCAAACATATTCCCAGGACGCCGAAGATCCTGGAGGTTCAGCGCATATCCAGCGCTCCGGATCGCGTTCTATGGGTGCCGAATACCTAGAGCACTCCAAGAGCTGAGCTTCCTCGGGGCTGAGCACTGAGTCGGATCCGAGCGGCGCCCTGTGACGACGGTACACTCCACTCAATAGCCTGACCGCCGGCCGGCGCATTCTGGATCGGTCGCATTGAACAGTTATGGTGGCCTCATGATACATTTTTTCTTCTGCTCACACGCTGATCGGTCGGATGCAACAGTGCCAGCTCCGGTCCACGGATGCATTGGGATGCGAGCTAGTACTGATGCACGCAACCTTTGTTCTCCCTCCAGGAAGAATTCGAAGCTCGTGGATCGGATCCATGAACACAAAAGCCACCGCTGTCACGATGGCGAAGAAGAACAATCGATAGGTGATACCATGATGCTTTGTGTCTTGGCTGACACGCCGTACCCGGACAGGCACACTTCGATTCCCAGATACGTCCCAACGTGATGAATCTGCTCCGGGCCGTTAACGATTCCGACGAGAGATACTGAGAGAATAATCGATAGATTATATCTGTCCAGGCGATCTACCATCCCATGTGGTCAGAGACAGAGAATAAAGGCTCAGACACGGAGACGCCGCCGCCGTCGCGCCGTCACCCACTTCTCCCCTACCTGCTTATTCGCGCAATGGCGGAGTCCTCCAAGCCGCTCTCGGAGGCCTGCCTGCTCTTGCCTCTGAAACCCCCTCAATTCCTCGGTACTCTCGACGAGTATCGGTTCAATCGCATGGTGAGCAGGATGTCTCTCGTCTCGTGGTGTCACTGTCCCGCCATTAGTATCCGTCCTCATACGTTACTCATGCACACGTTATGCAGACCGATTCCGTGCGTCATGCTGGAGTCGGAGTCTCGCCTAAGCCAATGCCCCTCGCATCCTATCGAGCTGGCGATACCGATGCTCCACAGCCGAATATCGCTACTCCGGCTACGAGCACTACTCCGAGACCTGTGACCTCGGGATCAAGTATATCCAGTGGGGTTCGAGGTGGTGGCGGGGTGCTGCAGGTACGCTCAGTGTGGTGTAGCCAGTCTCACCACTAACACGCTGCAGGATGGCATGACCCGCCCATCCGCCAAGTCGAGAATCTCCCCGATGCCGCACCCTGCAGAGTCTCCGCATCGCTCTGCTGATCTGGGGAGCCCTCGCGTCGTTGATCCCCTACGGGCCGAAACGCCTCGACGTCTACACCCAACAGCCAGCACCGCTGCTCTACAACGAGCCCATACGGACAAAGACTTACGATCGCTCATCCGGACTCATCCATCTATTGCCAGTGAGTCTCGCTCATCCCGTGCTATGGTATCATGTAGACTTTTTTGACGGTCGAACGTTGAATTTCCTAGGCAAGCTCTATACCATCAGATTTGTACACTCCTTGTTTCCCTTCCTCTGCTCCAACGCTGACGGGCAAGGGTAGACCTTGGACGAGAATCATCACCCTCACCATGTTACTCTCTGGTACGCTTTCGGAGTTGATACCGGTCAGTCCGTTCAGCATCCAGCTCCCGTGACCTCACTGTTCAACGACATTGCCTCTTAGCCGGAATAACGACGTGAGTACATATTTGATAAGCCTCCCGGAATGGTTGGGCTATGTTGAACACCCTAATGTGCTCATAGATGGGGTTATGGCGGTGACTTCGGACAGATACCGCCACTCGCACAGACCGATTCATACCCGGACGTCATCCCATGGGAGGATGATCAGCGGGTGTACGTGAAGGCTAGGGAGACCATGCTCCCGGTGAATGTATTGGGCGAGGACGTGCCGTGGGAGGCCACTGGTGCACCCCGGGCTCCTAACGAATGGTGTGTGCTATATGGCGACGGCGCCAGTGTCTGTACGTCCACAGTGATCCCTCCAGCGCTTTCATCCGAGTGTTCAATCCACTGATTGCAACTCTGATGTAACCTCGACATAGACGTCCGTCATGTGCCGGACAGCGTCATCAAGGCCGACTTCCCATGCTGGTCCTGGGTAGAAAACTGCGACGTCACATGTCCACTGCAGCTTCCAACAGTGCTCGCTTTCGGCGCGAACTCCGAGATGGTGAAGTACCCTCCCGTCGACGGCATGATTGGGTTGGGTGTACCGAAGTGCGTCACCGCTATAATCTACCGGGTAGTAGTGCTATGTCGCCAACGATTCCTGTCGGCAATAGCCTGAGATCACTGCATCACTATGCCGGCCCGATGGATGAAAGAGTGGTAAGGGACCCCATAGCGTCCGCGCCTAGAGTTGGGTATTGACTTGTATTGTTGGCAGCAATTCTTTGACGCACTGGAAGAGCCCCAACCTCAAGTCTACGAGGTACATGTTTTTATCACCGTCCCGTGAGGCTCCACGCGCTCACATGAAACGGTTGTGATCACTAGCCTCGCCGATTTTTGATCAAGTTAAATCATCCAGACAAGGTTGATCTATGCCACGATTGCAAAGCGTGAGCGACTTCCTCTTTGCACCAGGTAGTAAATCGCTGACCTCCGAGTCCGCGCACAGGTTGGACTTCTTGTCGTTCGGGGAGAAGTTCCCTTGCCCACTCAAGCCCCGGTTTACGCCAAAGATCGCGGTTTACCCCTCTTCCCGTGTGGCTGGCTCCCCGATCCACAGGTCGTGGATGCTCGGACTAAAGTCACTCAACCTCCTTGATCCCAACTCCGACGACCCTTCTGCACTCAAGATCAACATGGTCAATCCCAACGCCCAAGTCGTTGCGGAGGCGCCGGAGTTCACTGACTTGATCCACGTTATCATTGACTCGGGTGCGCATACCAGCTCACTTCGATTTTGTACAGTACACTGACCAATGCCTTCGATACCGTGATGGCAGGCACGTCTGCGACGTATCTGCCTCAATTCGTCCTCGACGTGATCAGGGAATCCTGGCTTCTGAACGCGCCGGACGTCCTCGCACATGAGGCTAACACGGAGGTCCATAGCTACTGCGGCCCAGAGCGGAACTTGGACGAGTGCGAGATCGTCTTCGAATTCGTGGGCCTAGACGGCTCCAGCGTCGAGTTCCGATGCCCTGCAAAGCCGTTTCTCAAGTCCCACATCGCCTTGCCTTCTGAGAGGGGGCAAACGCCGGAGACACGCTTCTGCTCCAACGTGGGGCCGTATCCCGCCACTGCCCAAATCGCGGACAGCAACCGCCAGTACTTCGTCCTCGGCATCGTGAGTTGCTATCCAAGCCCAGCGCGCTGCGTTCATCCTCGCTCACGTCACGTCGCAGAACTTCTACTGGTCAGCCTTCGTCGAGCACTGCGGGCCGATCAAGGACAAGCGGACGCGAGACAACGACTATTCCAAATTCTCTTCCCCCTACGTGCGGCTCGCGCCGCAGAGGGCGCGCAAGCCAGACGGGACGATGGGTTACGCGGAGGACTTCACCTTCTTCCCGGACCTCGCCCCGCGATACTACCACGCTTCGCCCGAGTCGTGAGGCGCTCACGTCCTCGGTACCGGATCTGCCTCCTGACCTGCAGGCGGTGGCAAGTTCCACCCACGCAGATGCCGTCGTGGTGTGGAGCATGACCGTCATGCTCTACAATACCATCTGCCTTTCCATGTCGTCCCTCGGGCCTCGTCGTCGTCAATCCGTCGCTAGTGTTATCGATCCTGCAGTGTCGTCGTCCTTTGATGCTATCCCCCGTCTATGTTGTTCACCACCGCTATCAACCCCTTTTCATCCAGTATGACCAGCAATGTCGAGTATGTCTCCCGAGAGATTGTGTACTTACGCCGCGTATACACGTACATACACTCGATTCACCGCCAGCAAACATCTACAATACACATCACGAACGTACGCAACACACAAGCGCATATCAACCATGATAACAAGCAAGAGACCACACACGACAACGTCCCCTAAGCACCCTCGACGCGCTTGATGACTCGTCTGTCGCGCTCCCCGGTGACCTTCACCATCCCCTCCTGCTCCAGCTCTCTGATCACCTCCTGGAAGTCCGCCGTGCTCACGCGCACACTACTCTGCGCCTCGAGTTGCGCCAGCGCCTCCGCCCAGCGCACCCCCCGCGTGCCCCCGCTCGCGTCGAGCATGCCGAGCACCGCGCGGCGCAGGTCCGCCCGCAGCTTCCGCTGCTGGCGCCCGATGCCCGTGTCGAGGAGGCCCATGTCGATCTCGCCCGTCGTCGGGTCGCGCGCGCTCGTGTTCAGCGCCTCGCGCATCAGCCGGAACGCCTCCTGCACGTCCGCGAGCTCGACGAGCGGCGAGAAGCGCATGCGCGCGTGCGCCTCCGCGAGCCGGATCATGCTCTCGAGCTGCCGCGTCGTCGCGGTGATGCGCCGCTCGTTCGAGCGCGGATCTTCGCCCGCTTTGCGGAGCGTGACGTAGCACCGGACGAGCTCGTCGCCGGCGGCTTCGGTGATGGTGGGGTTCATGCGCGAGCGGGCGAAGGTGATGTATGCGGAGAGGTCCTCGAGCGGCTGTGCGTCGCATGAAATCAGCATTCGGCCGCATACATGCTTCAAGTAAGACTTACCAAGATATCTTGACCGCCACCGGTCTCCGGCGCGTCCTCAAGGTACAGCGCGACGAGATGCTGGGCGAGCTTCCGGTCGAGCGCCTCGTCAACATGGTCGAGCACGAGGTACAGCAAGTCGAATCGAGAGATGAGCGTCGGTGGGAGGTCGATGTTGCGCGTCACCGTCTCCTCCGGGTTGTACTTCGACCCGATCGGGTTCGCGGCGGCGAGGATGGACGTGCGCGCGTTGAGCGTAGTGATTATGCCTGCTTTCGCGATCGACACCGTTTGTTGTTCCTGCGGAGGGAGTGTGAGTACGCGAGCGCAAATGCGCTCTACTAGGAGGCGGACATACCATGACTTCGTGAAGGACACTCCGGGTCGCGTCGGACATCTTGTCGAACTCGTCGATACAGCATACACCTCCGTCACTCAGGACGAGGGCTCCACTGAGGAGAGATCAATATCAGCGTCCGCGGACGTCGTATACATAAGAGACATTCACCTCTCGAGTACAAGCTGCTTCGAGTCCGGATCCCGGGTGACATAGGCGGTGAGACCGACCGCAGACGATCCCTTGCCCGAGGTGTACACGCCACGAGGGGCAATCTTATGCACATACTAGAAAGCCAGGATATGAGCATTTCCGCTCCTAGCTGCTGAATTGGAGCAACACCACTTACCTGCAAGATCTGCGACTTACTCGTACCGGGGTCTCCGACGAGCAGCACGTTGATGTCGCCACGATACCTCGGTCCGCCGCCGCCTCCGCCCCTCGCGATGCTCTTGTTGGTGCCGCCAAACAGCTGGAGCAGAATCCCCTTCTTCACGTCCTCCATCGCGTAGATCGACGGCGCGAGCGAGCGCGCCAGATACTCATACACGTCCGGCCGCCGACTGATTTCGCGCAGGCGCGCCTCCAGCTCCTCGCGTTTTGTCGTCCGCCGCTGCCGCTCCGTGCTCTGCTCCTCGTCCTCGTCCATGTCCACCCCGCCGCCGACCCCACCGACGCCCGGGATGCGGTCTCCGCCTGCCGGGCGCGTGCTGCGGTCCAGCCCGAGCTTGTCCCCAGATCCCAGGCGGATGTGCACGACGTCGAGGAACGTGCGGAAGAGGCTCTTGAGCGTGCGCTGGCGCGGGTTCACACGCACGGGCACACTGCGGAAGATGCCCGTCACGACGAGGCGGTCGCCCGGCTTCGACACGTCCACAAGCTCGTCATACACGCTCAACGACACCGTGTGTGGTGTCTGACCGTCGGGCACCGCGTCCGGCGTCTCCTGCAGGCGGATGACCTGCCGGTCCGCGAACTCGCAGCGGTTGTGCACGAGCGACATCGTGCCCGGGGAGCCGCACACGTCGCGCGGGCAGCGTGCGGGCTCGTCGATCTTGCCGCGGTCGATCTCGACCTGTACGGTGTGGTTGCAGGTGAGGCAGCGGAAGAAGGCGACCTTCATGTCGGGGATGACGGGCGTGGCGCGAATGACGAGGCCCTTGATGCATACCAGCTTGTCGGTGTCTGCGTGAAGTATGAGCACGGAACACGGTGAACAACGTCGCAAGACTGACCAGAGGGGTTCAAGTCACGCATATTAACGGATGGGATACCGAAGGGCCGGATCTTGTACACCTTGCCCATGATGTCGGCGATCTCTTCCTCGCCCTCCTCACCACGCATGCCCTCCATACCGGCCTGCTGGTCCTCTTCGGCGATCTCAAGCATGAGATCCTTCAGGACTTGGTCCATAGCGGGAATGACCTCCTGCGGGTACTTCACGAGCTGGCTCTGCAGCTTCTTGCTAGGCGGGTACGCCGCGAGGTTGATCATATCCAGATTCAAGTTGGTTTCGCCCGTCTGGCGCATGCGGCGGAGGTAACCTTCGTACAGGAGGAGTTCGCCTTCTTCGGGAGTCGACAGGACACGTGTTCGAAGCCCGCGTTCCCGGTCGTGCGCGATGCGGTACTTGATTTTGAAGCCGCGCAGAAACTCGCGGAACGTCTTCATCGTTTCGCCCAAGTTGACCGTGGTACCCCAGATCGCGCGGATCTCATCTGGCTCGTCCTCGGATGGTACAGCGGGGGCGGAGAGGTTCGGGGCCGACGACGCTGGGATCGACATATGTGATGCATCTGAGCGGAGGTCATCGTGGGGTAGGTTGTTTTGGCGTCGGGGGCGGGGTATTGCAGAAGACGGGGTGATGCTAAGGGATGAGTGGATGTCACCACGGCGGTTCCTGGGCGTCGCTGACGGCGCCGGGCTCCTGAACAAGCGGTAAGCACATGCGTCTAGATAGATCAAGTTGGCACGTACGAAGGGAATGCAAGAGGCTCGGAATCTTGTGAGCCAGGAATGTCATAATTGAGCTTCCGCACTCGCGAAGGCGTTGCGTTCTTATTGGGAGATGAACTAGGGAACGGGAGGGGAGAAGACGTGCCAGCTGCGATGTTTCAGTCAGCCTTACATTCCCAGAAGGACCGCGAGGGAAGATGCCCGTTCTCTACACGTTCACGATGCACAGTATAGAGAACATACGCAAACAGGCGTAATCGAATCTATGTACAACAGAATCACCTCGTGAGCGCATCCAGTGTGTCAGATGGGGCGTAGGATCACTGTTCTCCGGCTCCCAGCCCAGCGATCTGACCTCACACCTGTGATGATATCGGGGCTTCAAGACAAGTGATTCCCCGCGCACACACCATGTCGTGCGGGGGCAGCTCTAAAACCATATGCAAACGCGCTGCCAGTATCTTTTGATACGCGAAGGACAGAACATGACGCGCACCATGTGCATTGCAGTCCCATAGTCGTCGGAAGCCGCTCTGAACGTATGGAGTACTCACGTGCGAAGAGAGGTGTTTGTCTCCGGGGGGTGGTAAGGCCCATTGCCCTTCGAGCAACACTGTTGTGGCGGGGTGTTCCAGCAACGGAAGGAGTGCCCTCGAGGAAGAGCGGGGCGCGTGGGGGCGCGTTGGGCATTGATGGTTCCACGTTCGCGTGGCCATCCTGCATCTCGACGTCTTCGAGGTCGGACGTTGGGATATCCCTCGGAGGAGACGACATTTCGTGTTCCGGGGACCAGGTGTGCGGTGACTGAGGGCGGCTATGGGCAGAGAGGGCGGAGGTGGCAAGAGAGAGATGCGAGAGGGTGAGACGCGACGCGACGCGTTCCATGTGCGCTTTAGGGCCGGCCTTTTCGTTCCTGGGCGCGTCTTGGGCGCTACAGACTTGTCCTCTTGCCCTCGATCGACATGCGCTGTTCCTCTCTGCTGAGGCCGGCTCTGAACTTCTCCTCTCGCTCGTCAAAATGCTACATGAGCACTGTCGCGGAGGCTGGTCCGTCTACTCAGACAGCCCATGCGATACCAGAGCCACAGCCAACACAGGCTGAACGCCGCACCCAGCAAGCTTTGGCAGAAGATGAGCTAAGGCGAAAACGGAGGACAGACTGGAAACGCAGGCAGAACGTGAGTGTCTCGCTCCTATTACCATCTCTGGCCCATGGTCTTGCACGCATTTATGTGGTCTGGTCTCGTCACCGGACGCTACAATGGGGTTCTTCACTCACGAGCGAGGACGGAGGGCAAGCGGAGGAGCCACATGTATTGCGTGGTGTTGTTTCAAGGCATCAGCGAGGTTCCTACCGTTATGGGATTCACGACAAGCCCACCCGACCCGTGCAAACTTGAGCAGTCGACCATGCCTATCCACCGCAGACGAGGCTAGAATGTAGCATTTTCTTGAAAGTCGATCAGACCTGCTCGTATCCACGAATTGAAGTCGAGGAGGTTTCGCCGCACTCAAGGGTTTGGCCGCCACATGATGTGCTTCATGCTAGATATCAGCGCGACCGTGAGGGACGGGCAGGGTGCAGTTAGCCTCCCCAGGCCATGACAGGCCCTTTCGTTGCATGAGCGACGTTGGGGATGCGTGATCGTTGCAAGACTCTTGGTGTATGCGTCGCTTACCAACTCTCTTCAGTGTTACTGTGCTACAATGTAACATCCCCGCTTACATGCTATATCTGCCTAGGGCCAAACCTTCTTGGATCATACCATCATCCACGTACGCGCAGGTGCGTACGGTCTCCATTGCTCACCTCACACCGGAAGCTAAACTCTGGACAGGAAATGGCGGTGACGGCTGCGTCGCCTTCCACCGCGAGCTCTTCAAGCCATACGGTCCTCCTTCAGGTGGCAATGGCGGCCGTGGCGGAGACGTCTACATTCTCCCAACACCCCACCTCACAACGCTATCCTCCGTGCCCACTCGACCACGAGCAGAACATGGTGGCGCAGGCCAGGGGACCTGGCAGAATGGCAGGAACGCTGCGCCGCTCATCATCAGGGTTCCCCTAGGCACTATCGTCCGCGAGCTTCCGCAAGACGACCCACGTCGGAGCAAAAACGAGTACGAGGCCGAGGCCGAGGCGCTACAAGGCTTGAGTCCACAGGAGCGTCGAGCGAAGATGCGCGAGAAGCGCTGGCGACACTACCCGGAGTATGCTGACGACAACGCGCAGCGCGAGGACTTCAAGCACGCCGAGCGTGTCCTCTTCGCGCAGGAGCGTGAACGCCGGCGTATGCGCAGAGAACGCGCAGAGAACCCGATTTTCCTCGACCTCGACAAGCCCGAGGAATCCGCCGAGGCCGCAGACCCGAATGCGCCGCTCGGTCACCGGCGCGTCGAGCCTATGGGCCACCTCGTTGCGCGCGGTGGCGCTGGCGGACTCGGCAACCCTGCCTTCCTCTCGCCGACCAATCGCTCCCCGAAATGGGCGACACGCGGCGCCGAGGGCGAGCGCGTCTCACTCTCGCTCGAACTCAAGCTCCTCGCCGACATCGGGCTCGTCGGCATGCCGAACGCAGGCAAGTCCACGCTCCTCCGCGCGCTCACCGGCGGGCGGGCACGCACGGAGGTCGCCGGGTACGCGTTTACGACACTCAACCCGATCGTCGCCGTCGTGCGCGTCGCCGAGGACGGCTCGTTCGACGGCGACGCGGAGGGCGTCGTGCACGACGACACGCAGGTCGAAGAGGCGCACGCGCGCGCCCTGCTCGACAGCGGCGCCTTCGCGGACGCCCTCACGCGGAACCAACAGCGCGCGGCGAACGGTGCTGGCGCGGGCACGGACGCGCTCGGCGCGCTCGAGGCGTTCCGCTTCACCGTCGCGGACAACCCGGGGCTAATCGAGCACGCGTCCGCGAACGTCGGGCTCGGGCACGCGTTCCTGCGCGCGATGGAGCGCTCGCACGCGCTCGCGTACGTCGTCGACCTCGCCGCGCCCGCGCCGTGGGACGAGCTGCGCGTGCTCCGCGCGGAGCTCGAGCAGTACAAGCCCGGGATGAGCGCGCAGGCGCGCGTCGTCGTCGCGAACAAGGCGGACCTCCTCGCGGGCGGCGCGGGTGCGGAGGCGGGGGAGGTCGAGGCGGCGCGGGAGAAGTTGAGGAGGCTCGAGGCGTTCGTGAAGGAGGAGATGCGCGTGCCGGTGCGGGGTGCGGACGGGGAGGTGGTTGGGGAGCGGCCGCTGGACGTCGTGCCGATCTCGGCGAAGTACAGCATGAACCTGAAGAAGGTCGTGCGGCTGATGCGTGGGTACGTCGAGGAGGCGCGGGCGCGCAAGGCTGCGTCGGGGTCGGGGTCGGGGTCGGGGTGAGTGCTGGGTGTAGTGACGGGCGCGCGGGTGTGTGGATGTATGTTCGTCGTCCGGTGGGATCTGCTTGTCTCGCCGTGCGTGGCTCATCTAGACACCGTGTCATAGGGGGTGGTGGTCTGATTTGGTACACATGGCATCACTACGTTATAATGGAGCCTCTAATCTCTGCTCAGAGGCCGTGCGGTGAGCCTCGGAAGCCAGATTGTCTATTCGGACGAGGAGGCGTTCATCGGTCTGCGGGGCAGTCGGTGCTGGAAGTGTGGCATTCCGGCGGCATTCCCGCTCGTTTCGACGAGGGGTACGGTGAGCGTGTTGTTGAGCTATCATCTCCGTCGGCGAGGGCTAATGCATCGGAGCTGGTGGTTGAGTACTGAGTCGCCACTCAGCGGTACAGCGCGCCCCGCCCGATAGTAGTACTAGTTCCTCGACAGTATGCAGAGCGAGAGGGGTCTCAGGCAGCATGATCCCGCCGTTGGTCAATTACTCTTGTACCGTGAGCATGCATAGCGAGAAGACGGAAGCGGGAGGTGGTATATACGTCCTCTTGCAGGAAATCGTGCAAGGAAAATGGGGAAAGCGACCACAGTAGGGTGCGAGACGATCAATGCCGTGGAACCCGGGCGCGGGGGCGGCCCTTGCGGGCCTCAGTCGTTGTTGCTCGAATACCGAATGCTTCCTGCTGGTCGGCGGGTGGAGGTGTGCATGCGTTCAAGGAGCGAGGACTTGCCCGACGCCGGGGACGTGCCCGTGTGCGCAACGATGACCTCTGTGCGAGCCGCGCTTTGGGCTCTGTGTCGTTGCTGCGATGTGCTCTGATGAGCTCCAAGATGACTGACAAGTGTGCAGCGCGACGAGTGTTCGATCAGAGGGCCGTGTGCATGCCTTGCAGTGCATCAGGATTGACATCGGGCGCACGAACGTGGATGATAGCGGTGCGAGAACACTATACTAGTAGTACATTGCGGATGCGACTCGTGCAGAGACGGCTAGTCCTCATACATGAGGCCTGCTGCACCCAGGCGCTCTGCCTCGAGCCGTCCGGGGAGCTCGTGGAAACGGATCGAGGTCTCGTCCATCCAGTATCTGCCTTCAGCGTCCTTCGCCCTCTGGGGTGCGAGGCGCACGTTCACATCCGCATAGCCCGCCATCGGCATGGTGCCCTCAAAGAAGCAATCGAGCTGCACGAACGCAGTCCAGAAGAAATTCTGCGCGAGGTGTCGTCAGTAACTGGAAATAGAAAGCGGGCAGCATCAGGTGACAGAGCTCAACTTGTCCCAGAATCCATCGCTGTTCCCTATTGATGTCCGTGACCACTGTATCCATGGGCTGTCCTACGATCGGGACACGGTGGCCCAGCTCCCCGTAAGGCCACATCGACTTGAGGAAGCGGCTGGCGGAGCACTGGAACTCGACCGTGCTGTCGTCTTCGCCCGTGAAAGTGAACAGAACGTCGTGGTCGTCGAGGTCGAGCTCGCGAGGGCAATAGAGTTCGAAAGGCTTCTCGTTACCAGACGCCGCATCCCGCGGAATCGGCAAGCCTAGCCATTGCGTAGCGATGGCCTTGACGACCTCGTCGGGAAGGACACTCGAAGCGCTGCCTGTGAGGGGAAGGAGTGACAAGTTTAGCACACACTTGTGCGCTCATTTGCCGTGAAGGGGGATAGCCACGTACAGGTGTCCAAGATGACCGGCAGTCCTTTGGGGACCTTGCTGTCTTCGTCCGCAACCACATCATCTGTAGACGTTGTAGGCTTTTTAGCTGGCTCCGGCATTCTGATGGTGATCGCAGTCCAGTCGTCCATGCTGTCGCGATAAGGAATCCGAGCGCGTCTGCCAGCACGCGGGACTTTGGGAACGAGGAGTGCAATCGCTTCAAGTGGGACCATCCACATCGCAAACAACTCGGCGATCTCGTTCGGGTTCTTCCGGTCGAGCTGCACTTTCAGTGAAGGGAGCACCGGGATCCTCGGTGAGAATTCCGGGACGCGCTTCACCTCGGAACTGGTACCGTCGTCGATTGCGCAGGGCCAGAATGTCCCGTAATAGAGATAGCTTTTTCTGGGACAGTTATAGCGTGCATATGAATAAGTCCTGAGAGGTATGATGGATCAGAGACTACGCACACATCGCGTGGACAGATGGCTGCGATGACCTTGGGATGAAGCAATCTAATCGTCATCCGTGTCGGCTAGAACATGTGTCAATACGGAGGGGATCAGTGGTATCTGTGAGTGTAGCCTCACCTCATCAACGTGTCGTTTGGCGCCGTTTTTCGTGCGGGCCACGGCCTGATAGAACGTCTGTAACACTTTGCGATGAGGTCTTGAAACGATGGGCACATGGGGGCAACAATATCTCACCGACGGTTCGTCCGGATTAAAGGGCAGCGTAAATCTGTGTTGACCGCAGGATATCAGTACTGGATCACAGTGGCGTGTAGCGATAAAACTCGCACCCGGGTACTGCTAGACCTATATTCCCATCGGAGAAGTGGCTAGCAAGGACATCGTTGACGGCATACGCAAGCACTCGTGGAAGGCGGAGGACGGTCGAAGCATGTCGTCCACCTGGACCCCAGCGCCACGTAGGTACTAGGGCGTATATTTCGTTCCCTTCGAATGGGTAGCGCTCGAGATCTATAGACAGTGAGTTAGCCATATCAGTAACGCCGCGGAAACATGAGCGCGCATAGCAAGGATGAAAGTGTAACTCACAAGCTAGTCCCATGTCGGCATACCCGATTTCTTCGTGCGGAAGTTTGACGTCAACGGGGTAACGGCGGACAGTAGGTTTCCTAGAAGCTATCGGCACATCCCATGCTTCAAGACTGCGCTTCACGAGCGCACCCGAAGCGTCGTAAGCGAAAACTGCGGGATTGTCCTCTTGACCATCTGCGTCCGAGTCCCCTTCGAGACTACTTCTGATGTCGGGTACTTCACCCATCGGCGGAGCATCCTGAACATTCGTGATGACTATTCGCCTGCATTCATCGGCGAAAAACCATCTAAAAATGTTACGTCCAGCGAGGATGATACATGTGAATTGGATGAATATGCTCACAAGCTTGATGAGGCTGACCATCGTGTTATTTATATGTTAGCTTGCAGAAGCACCCATTTTGATGGAATGCTACTCACCGGTATCGATTGGAAGCACATACACGATTCCGGTCACACCGACGTCCTGCGCTGTGGGCTGAAGTCTCTGTTCGGCAGAATCAGGTATGCAACGAGAACATCTGTCAGGCTATTAGAGACGCACAATTTGCATAGTATAGAGACAATCTGGGAAGACATGAGCGGAGGGACGCGCGAGGTGGATATTCGAGAAGCATCTGGCACGACTCACCATCGAGATCCTGAGGCAGGCTCTTGACTTCTGTCAAAGGTAGGAGTGTGTTGCGGTCTCTGTCGGTGATCTTTGGTAGCCGCGAAGAAGAGCCTGTCGGGATTGCGGTCGGAGGAAAGTAAGGGATTGGAGTTTCCGTGGTGTCCACCGGCGACTCGGATGTCGAAAGTGAGAGCATCGGTGAGTGCGAGCTTGGTAGTCTATGGGCGTGCGATGTAGCACCATGACGCTGAGAGAGGCCTTGAGTGAGTGCGATGATTCAATGATCGATCTCTGATATTACTTACGGATGCCGGACGTCCCGAAGCCCTCCCCAGTTGCTGACTTGCGCCAGTCGCAGGTGGTGCTGCTTTCGTCGTCTCCTCCTCCGGGGCAGAGTCCCCAAGACTCGGAGGGCTTGCATTTCGACGAGCTCTGCGCAGCTCTTCCAATGCTTGAAAGGCATCATCCCCCTGGAAGAACCCGAAAACCTCTCGTTTGCCCTCTGAGCCTGAGCGATCGTCATCGACGATGTAGTAACCGTGGGGCGCGTTGGCAAAGACTCTGATACGATTCCTTAGGGCGAGGGCCTGTGGTGCTTGACTGAGTCATTTTGAGCACTTGACTTTTTTGCCACTCACCAACTGCACGTTCCAATACTGATTTGAACTCTGCGGGTTCTGCGTGGGCGTATCGAGAAGGAAGAGATGTTGGAAAACATCCTGATCCTCATTGTCTGTAGTAGTCATGGGTAGCGACGTGTAGAGTCCAGTAGAAGGGGTCCAGGAGGATTCTGGTGGTTGCAGTGTCTGGAATGAGGGTAGTGTTCAAGACCTGCCAGTCGATGGGGCACGGTGCACTGCCGTGTAAACACAGAATAGACCCCGAGATGCCAAGCCGAGAGGTCGTATCGATGGGTCGCTCTCACGCTACAACAAAAGGTGGTCGTTGTTCTAGAGAACATGCGATGATGAGCCGCATGACATGCGATAACTGGTGACCGATTGTCATATGCCGCGATGGCGGATCCGGAACTCCGGCTGACCCGGAGAGTCAAACAATTGATCAACGGAAATCTCATACACTATACAGGATAAAAGACAGGCAGAAGAGGAAGGGGAACCTGCCCAGCCGACTCACGAGAAGGGGAACGCCGTGAGGTATGTATGCTGAGACCTACTACTACGAGTAGTAGGACTTGTCTTCATCCCTGATGAATTGCCGGGGTGCAAGGCGATGACAGCCAGTGTGAGAGACAGCATGTACGCATCACCGGATAGAACATGGAGAATTTGCTCAGCATTGAGTGAGTATGTCGACTGGAGTGACTCTGTGAGGACAGGGGAGTGAAGCCGAGCTTAAAACCTGGACGCTTCAGAGGCGGCCCCGGCCTCCAGCCAGCGCTCAGCGCTGAGCGCTAGACCGGCGCTAGGCCGGCGCTAGACCTCGCCAGACACGGCCAAGCCAGGCCAAACAGAGAGCGCCACAACTCTGCGAGCCCAACGCCGTCAGTCGCGGCCGACAACCATGGCTGCCACGCTTGATCACGACCTCTATCACGGTGCAAGCGGCCCAGGGAAATGCCTCTTTACAATGCACGAAGCAGCCACTATCACTCCCGAATTAGTCACCAAACCGCCCAGCGAGTCCGTTCTCACACAGCACGCCGGGTCCTATCCGTCTCTCAACACCTCCGACTCGCCGTACGTACGGCTACGAACACTAGAACGGCATCTTCTAACGCACGCCTTCTGACTCCATAGCATACTGCGGATCTACCAAGACGTTTTTGACCTCATTGCGGCGGAACTGCTAAAGCTCCGAGGCGACAAATCCTTGTCTCATCTCTCTGTCTGCTGCCGGCGACTCCGTCAACTCTCGCTACCTGTCCTCTTCTCGCGATGCACTGTCGCAACATGGCACGGAAGCGACACCGGAATCCCTCCGCATGCCATACGGCCTTACGCACGGTGCGCTGGATATACTATCCCGTTCTTGAACTTGAAGCACAGCTTCTGACGGTTTTCTGGCAGGCACCTGACATACGATTGGACGTTATATGCACCACAGTAATGCATCGACATATCGCATGCATCGAACTTCTTCTGACCAACACGTCCCCGTAGGTATATCAAGCGGCTCGGGTATCGCCCAAAAGTCGTACTGGACTTTTCGACGCCTCTCCTGCATCTACCCTACGTGCGGTCAGTGACCTTTAACCGTGCCGCGTACGGGATCCGGTGGGAGGTATTGGAACGATGCTTCAGTTTCCCTCAAGTCGAGTCCATCTCGTTCACCGCCTCGGCAACGTTTACGTTTGTACCCCCTTTCCCAGTCGACGCCGGTTCGACGACCGCACTCAAGGAGTTGTGTTATCCAACCCCTCTGCTACCTCAGGCTATTCCATATTCGTTCCAACTACTGACAACAGCGAATGGCAAAGTTCAACTGGAGCGGGCTTGTCTGTCGACCCTGATCCCCCAAATGAACGCTACCGCACAAATCCTGGTGTTACCGATGCGGACGGCACCACTAGATCGCATGGCGCAGGTCGACTGGCCGAACTTGCACGACCTCTTTCTCGGCGGAGCCTTCCCCCATATCCCGGATTATCCACGTGCAAGCTATCTCCAAGCCATGTTGCTCCGTATGCCGAACCTACGACACCTTGCCGTCGTCGCTGCACTTCCTCTGCACACAGGCCTCATGTACTGCTTGATCAGCCAGGCCCCGACTTCGGACTCGTTCCTGCAAGACCTGCGAAGTCTCGTGATCGCGTATCCCCACCCTAGCGACCCTCTGTTCTCCATCCCCTTTCCCAAGCTCACCAGCCTTTCGCTCCGCGATTGGCCCCGCCATTATCGTATCGTAGCTGAGGAAAGCTACCGTTACGCATGGAAGTCGCCCATCCTCTCCGCGGCCGACACCCTGTCCATCTTGCGGCGCCTTCGTGCCCCCCATCTGACGACTCTGGAGCTCGTCTACCTTGCCGATGACGCAGACAACGACCTACTTGATTTCCTCTCCACGCGTTTCTCCAAACTGCGCCATCTCGAGCTCCATCGATACCGGAGATCTTCGGACAAGACCGTCGACCACGTATGTATGCCTACCTCAGCCATCATACGCCTCTGACCGCCAACTTCCACAGCGACACATCGCACGCACGCTCTCTGCGTGCACGAGCCTCGTCACGCTGCGGCTGAACCTCGACTTTCCAGGCGACCCGGGCGAGTACCGCGCGGCCATCGACCGTAGCGGCGAACTTATGGACAACGTGTTCACGCCGTGGCGTTCCCGTTTGATCGAGTTTGGGTGGGACGTGCTGGAAGCTATGGTCGAGCAGTGTCCCCTTCTCGAAGGCGTCGGTCTTCTGTACCATGCGACGCCGCCGAGCTCGTGGTTCTGGTTCTTGCGCTCGCGATTAGCGACACGCGCGTACCTGTCTGATTCCTCGGACGAGAACAGGTGAGTCCCCCTTATGCTCATTCGTATGTCGTCTGGCGCTGACAATGCTTTCAGGGACCTACTCCCCTCGTCGCTTCCAGTAGCGCTGAGGGGCAGGATTATGAAGTATTAGGCACCGGTAACGATTATGCACGATGACGGTCGTAATGTCTCCGGATGATGGATAGTCGTTTACGGTGAGGACTCGTTTTCTCGATACATGGGTAGGGCCTCTTCATAAATGATCATTGACACCTCATACCGCGATAGCGACCACAATCGACGCTGCATGAAAGACCTCAAACATCATCTTGTTCCTCCCCACCACGACGATCCGCCTCCCAACTCTCGGACTCGGACGTCCACATATCAGCTCCCGTCCATCTGGGCGTATCGGCGTCGGTGCTCACAATTTTCGACTCTCAGCGGCCATCGTATAGCTTCACCACCTCTCTCGTGCTGCTCTGTTGTTTTCGTATGCTTTCCACATATGCTGAATTAGTCCGTAATGACTCGAACTCGGCGCATGGCTCCGTGTTACCTCGCAGTCCCTGGGTCCCGGGCTCTCCGGCCAGCATTATATACCGACAATAAAGGCTGGACAATTCGGCTGGCTAATCCATGTGGCTAAATCATGGTGAGCGTGAGGCGCCAGCCAGACCCGTTTTCCATTGTTCCTCAGTTGAAGTACTAGCCACATCTGCAACGGCACATAAGACCGAGACGTTCAACCCGCAACTTCGCGGCTCCCCTTTTCTTGCGCTACGTCCTTGGATTACATACCTCTGCTTCGGCTTTCCCTCATCTCAGTCTCAATAAGATGATGGCCCAGAGGAAGAAACGAAAGACAAGTCACACTGAGCGAACTCCTCAGGCCCGGGCCGACGACTCGGAAGTATCATCACAGTCCCTGCCAGTGGGAGTGCCAACATACAAACCAAACCCCTTGAGCGGCCTACCGAATGAGACCCTCTTCATGGTAACTACCCATGCGTCTCTCGTTTGCCTCCATTACTAATCAGTCCTCTTCGGATCCTGCACAGATCGCGGGGTTTTTGCGTGCGGCAGACCTATACAACTTGAGCAAGACATGCAAAGACATGCACGCGCGCCTCTGGTCGAAACGCGCAGAGTCGGAGTGGAAGGTTGCGATACGGAACGCGGGTCGCTCGCTGCCCGCGAAACCGCCGTTCCTCAGCATACCCGCTGATGCGCAGCCCGCGGGGCTACGCGGTCCGACGACTCGCTCGTCGAGCTCGACGCCGCCGTCTCGCGGGCTCGGTACTGCCTCGGTTTCCTAATCTATCTCTTCCGCTCTTTGCTTACAGTCTGTATCGATTCGCATCCCCTCTTTAGTCAGCTCGCGCACTCGGCGCTGCAAGATATCGCGTCGCCGACGGCCTCGACGCGCGGGTACACTCAGTATAGTAGCTCGACGCAGCGCGCGCGCCTCTCACGTGACCGCGTCCGCCTCTCACCCGCTCGATCTACTGCACATCCGCGCTCGCGCCCCGACACCGACGCGCCGCCCCCTCTTCTACGGACTTGTTCTGTACCGACGCATTCATGTATAAATACCTGCCTTTGCACGCCTTGCAATACACGTTCGTTTTTGCCTCTCCATTCCGCGGCGAGTTCGACCTCTCGAACTTACGTTCTCGCCTCGCCTCCCTTGCGCTTCTCTTCGTCTCGACTCGCGCCCGTGTGCGCTTGTCGATCTCTCGCGTTTCGCCTCCGTTCCCCTTCGCTGCGCTCGACGAAGACTTCCCCTCCTTCCTGCCCATCTTTAACGAACTCCTCGCGCTCAAGATGTCTCAACCTTATCGACTTCCTCCTCGCGGCGCGTCCGGCGCTCCCTCCTTCGATCTAGATAACCCTCAGACGCTACTCGACTTCTTCGAGGACCTGGAGTACATGTTCGAGGAAGCCGCCATCTACGACGACGAGAAGCGTAAAGGACACGCCGTCCGGTACGCTCCTACGACGGAGAAGACCCTCTGGCGCAGCTTCTCGACGTTCAAGAACGGCGCGTACGAGCCCTTCAAGCAGGAAGTCATCAAGGAGTATCTAGGCGAGGACGGCAAGCGACTGTACTCGCTCGGGGACCTCAAGGTCGTCGTCTCAGACGCGCTCCAAGCGGGCTTCCGCTCCATCTCGGAGTTCAAGACGTTCAGCCGCAAGTTTCGTGTCGTAGCGGACTACCTCGTCGAGCACCACATCCTTCGAGACGAAGAGCGCGACCGTTTGTTTCTCAGGGCGTTGCCCGAGCGGTTGCAAGCTCACGTCCTCGAAAGGCTCCGCTACAAGTACCCGGACGTCCCAGCACCCCGCGTACCTTACACCGTCGCGCAGGTCACAGAGTCGACCGAGTTCATACTCGATGCTCAAGACGACGATGGCCCAGGCGTCAGCAGCTCCTCAGCAGCAGCACCGTCAGCGCGAACGACTCGTGTAGCGGACACACTCACGCCTCAGGTCAAGACCGAGCCCACGCAGCTCGCGGACGCTATCAAGACGGCCATGGCGGAGGCTATGGCACTCTTCCAACGCCAGCAGCCGTCCCAACGCCAGCAGCCGTCTGCGTCGAAATCAGCGACAGACACCTCCGCATCTCGACAACAGCGCGCCTCGAGCTTCCAGTGGACAATGCATCTACTGTGGCGACGCCGCTCACATCATTCGTCGCTGCCCTCAGGTCGAAGCTGATATCAACGCGGGGCTGGTCAAGCGCAACGACGCAGGACAAGTCGTCCTCGCGTCAGGAAGTTACGTACCGAGCGCCATCACCGGCACGACCCTCCGCGACCGCGTCCACGAATACTACCGTCAAAACCCGAACGCGCGCGCGTCAGCACCGACGCCGCAGATGCTCTTTGAGCCCGTCTATCGGCACTCGAGCCCGGCGCCCACCCAAGCAGTCATACAATACATGGCAGCCGACGCGTACCCGCGCCCAGTCCATAGGTCCCAGCACGGGCTCTACCGCGACCTCTACGTGGGTTACGACGAGACCGCCGGCGCGTTCGAACAACTCGAGCAGGAGATCTACGCGAGCGAGCGTAGTAAGCGCCCGGCCAAGACGGATGAGCAGCCCGCAGCGAAGACTACACGCGCCGAACGCGCCCAGAAGCGGTCAGTTCGCTTCGAAGAGCCACCGGAGACGGCCATCCCGATTCCGCGGTCGTCTGCACGCATCGAGGAGCTGCCGGACGAGCCCACGATCAGGACCGTCAACCCCGCGGACGCGCCAGAACACGATCACGTGGCCGCGTCTAAACCGTCAGCCTCGACGACAGCGTCTTCCTCGTCCCTCCCAGAACATCCATTCCGCGACGTCCGCGACGGAATTTACACGCCGCCATCTCAGCGCAACTTCGGTCTACCACCGGCGACAGCGGTCAAGTCGAATCAAGCACCGCGCAAGAACGAAGCAGCGTACAAGTCCCTCGTACCGATCTACGACCCAAAGCACGCCGCGAACGTCTTCAAACGGTGCCTCGAAACGCCGATCTCCCTCACGCACGAAGAACTCCTCGCGCTCGCGCCGGAGATACGCCATGCCACGCGCGAAGCGTGCTCGACGCGTCGTATCGCGGTCGACAGCACGGACACAGAAGCTGGTTCGAACGCCACGCGCCGTACCGCCACATTCCTCGCCGACATGCCAGTCGCCTTCGAGCAAGCTGCGCTCACGGATAGCTCGACGCCGCCGCCCGGCTCTATCGTCATACAAGATCCCGTCGAGAACTACCTTCGCACGCACCCCGGCTGTGATCACACGCCGCTCCTCAAGGTATCGGCGGAGTCTCTTGCAATACGCGCCATCGAGGGTGTATTCCAAAACGACACGCGCGTTTCGTGCATCCTCGACAGCGGCTCGTCCATCGTATCCATGTCGGAAGGCCTGTGCCACGTCCTCGGCCTCGCCTTCGATCCGACTGTCATCCTCGAGATGCAGAGCGCAAACGGCGATGTCTCTCCCTCTCTCGGCCTCGCGCGCAACGTGCCCGTCCGCTTCGGGACGATCGTCGTCTATCTACAATTCCACGTTATCCGCTCCCCGGCGTACGACGTAATTCTAGGACGCCCCTTCGACGTGCTCTCGGAATCTGTCGTGCACACCTTCGGCGACGGCTCCCAAACGATCACCCTCCACGACCCGAACTCCGAGCTCATGACGAAGGTACCGACGCTCCCGCGTAAGCCGCCGCAGTTCTCGCGTGCGCCGCCCTCACCGCGGCCGGTTTTTCGGGACTCGAGGATCTGATGGACGATCAGCAAGAAGTCGCGATCGTCCTCAGCTCTCCTCCATCGCGCCCCGACCACTTTACTATAGATGCGTCTTCCTTTCTATCGTCCACATTTAACCGCGAAAATCTAGATTTGCTCTACCTCTCCGCTTGCGACCCCACTCTCCTCGGTACCGACTCTCTCTGCGACCCGTCTTTCCCCTACGAAAATCTCTATAATCACAAAGTCGATACGTCCTTCTTTTACTCTTCCTCGCCTTCGTCAGCTACTCCCTCTTCATACGATACAGAAAACCAGATGCCATTCTCGATCCATTCCCACGTCCGCGACTCTTTCCTTCACACCGTCCCGATCTACGCCGCCACCAAAAAGAAATACAAACCCGTCGCCAAACGCACCAAGCCCGTCCTCGCTCCGCTCCCTGACCGCTTTCGAATCGTCCGCGACATCCGCGGCGACCCTCTCGCCGACATGCCCCTCCTCTCGCCAACACCTCCGCCTTTCGTACCGACCGGCCGCTACACCGAGGAACGCAAACGCGGCATCGACGCGCTCCATCCCGGCGACTTTCTCTGGCCCCAAGAACGCCTCCTGATGCATCAACTCATCGCGCAGCAAAATGAAGGCTTCGCGTGGGACGACTCCGAGCGCGGCCATTTTCGCGAAGACTTCTTCCCGCCAGTCGTCATGCCAGTCGTCGAACACACGCCGTGGGTGCAGAAGAATATTCCAATACCTCCGGGCCTCTTCGACGAGGTCTGCGCCGTCATCCGCAAGAAGGAAGCCGCTGGCGTTTACGAGCCGTCGAACTCCTCGTACCGGTCACGCTGGTTCTGCGTCGTCAAGAAGGACGGGAAGTCCTTGCGGCTCGTCCATTCACTCGAGCCGCTCAACGCCGTCACGATCGCTCACTCAGGCGTCCCGCCATTCACGGAACAGCTCGCCGAGTCCTTCGCTGCCCGCGCCTGTGGCGGCAACCTCGACCTCTACGTCGGCTATGATGAGCGCGGCCTCGCGCCCATCTCCCGCGATCTCACGACGTTCTCGACGCCGTTCGGCGCGCGCCGCCTCACAACACTACCCATGGGTTGGACGAACTCCGTGCCGATCTTCCACGAAGACGTAGTCCACATCCTCCAGCCCGAAATCCCCGAGTTCACGCAACCCTTCGTCGACGACGTCCCTCCACGCGGTCCAGCCTCTCGCTACGAGCTCCCCGACGGCGGCTACGAGACGCATCCCGAGAACGCAGGCATCCGCCGTTTCGTATGGGAGCACCTCAACAACGTCAACCGCATCGTCCAGCGTATGCGCTACTGCGGCGGTACATTCTCAGGAACGAAGTCCGTCCTCTGCGCGAGCGAATACACGGTCGTGGGGCATCGCTGCACCTACGAAGGACGCGTCCCCGAGCCCGGCAACTACGACAAGGTTCTCAACTGGGGCCCTTGCCGCTCGCTCTCCGAGGTCCGCGCTTTCCTCGGAACGGTGGGCATCGCCCGCGCCTTCATCTCGAACTTCGGCAAGCGCGCCTGGCCGCTCACGCAACTCACTCGCAAGAACGCGCCCTTCCAGTGGGGACCCGAGCAAATCGCCGCACAAGACGATCTCAAGCGTGCTCTCGCCAACTCGCCGGCTCTCCGCCCGCTCGACTACAAGTCCCCCGCTGACATTATCCTCGCCGTCGACACCTCCAAGATCGCCGTCGGTTACCTCCTCGCGCAGTGCGACCCCGAGAAGCCGTCACGTCGCTTCTACGCCCGGTTCGGCTCAATCACGCTCAACGACCGCGAGGCCGCGTACTCCCAACCGAAGCTCGAGCTCTACGGGCTCTTCCGCGCGTTCAAGGCGACGAAGCGCCTTCTCATTGGCATTCGGAACCTCGTCGTCGAAGTCGACGCACGCTATATACGCGGCATGCTCAACAATCCCGACAAAGTCCCCGGCGCGTCCATGAACAGGTGGATCGTCACCATTTTAACATTCCAGTTCCGACTAGTGCACGTCCCTGGCGTTCAGCACGGCCCCGACGGTCTCTCGCGTCGACCACCACAGCCCGGAGACGAGGAGTACCATGAGGACGATGAAGACTGGATCGACCGTCTGAACGGCCTTCTGCACCTCATCAACCCTTCGCCGCCCTTGCGCCAACCGTTGAAGACGCCGGGTACGCCGGTATTCACGCAATCCGACGCTGATGCTCTGTCCGCAGGAATCCCCCGCTCTACAGCCGCTCAGCTCGAAGACAATCGTCTTCGAGACGTCTTTCGCTACCTCACCACGCTCGTCCCACCAGCCCTCGACTCCGATGCCCAACGACAAGCATTCGCGCGGCACGCGCTCCGCTTCTACGTACGCGGAACACAGCTCTTCCGGCGCAGCCTCAATGGACGCAACCGTCTCGTCCTGTGGCCAGAACAGCGGCTATCGATCCTCAAGCAAGCTCACGACGACGTCGCGCACAAAGGCGTGTACGCGACGAACGCGCTTCTAGCCGAACGCTTTTGGTGGCCGCACATGCAGGCCGACGTCGTCTGGTATGTCCGGACTTGTCACCTCTGTCAGGTCCGCCAGCTGCGTCTAGTTACAACGCCGCCTGTCACCGCCTACCCCGCGCCCCTCGGCGTTCGATGGCACGTCGACACCATGCGCATGCCCGGCCCCACGAACTACTACCTCCACGCGCGTTGTGCGCTCAGCTCGTACGTCGAAGGACGCGCCACAAAACGCGAGACCGGCCGAGTCATCGGCGAGTGGATCTTTCAAGACATCCTCTGCCGCTGGGGCGCCGCCTACGAACTCGTCAGCGACAATGGAACGCCGTTCGTCGCCGCGCTCGACTATCTACGCAAGAAATACGGTATCGTACACATCCGGATCTCGGGCTACAATTCGCGCGCCAACGGTGTCATCGAACGACCACACTACGACATTCGACAAGCGCTGTTCAAGGCGACCGCCGGCGAGCAATCGAAATGGCCACAGTACGTGCACCACGTCCACTGGGCTGACCGCATCACTATCCGCAGACGTCTCGGCTGCTCGCCGTACTTTGCCGCTACCGGCTGCCATCCGCTCCTGCCATTCGACATCACTGAAGCAACGTACCTCGCGCCGCCTCCCGACGCCATGCCATCGACAACCGACCTCATCGCCTCTCGCGCTCGCGCCTTAGCAAGACGCTCTGAAGACCTTGAACGGCTCCGCTCTCGAGTGTACGAAGCGCGCGTACAAGCAGCACGCCAGCTCGAACTCGACCACGCCGCTTCAATACGCGACTTCAACTTCTCGCGCGGCGACCTCGTACTCATGCGCAACACAGCCGTCGAGAAAGCCCTCAACCGGAAGATGCGCCCGCGGTATCTCGGGCCATACGTCGTCCTCGCGCGCAACCGAGGCGGTGCGTACATCGTCTGCGAGCTCGACGGCGCCGTCCTCGATCGACCAATAGCCGCCTTCCGGCTTGTGCCCTACCTCGCGCGGCATCGTATCGACCTCGCCTGGCTCGACGACGAAGAATACGTCGATGTCTCGACGGAGCGCCTTCGGGAGATGGAAGCGTCCGCCTCGCGCGGCGACGACGACGAAGACTTGCCTGACGAAGAAGACCTCGAGCGGGACGCTCCCTCTTCGGAGTAGGCGTGTCTCAACCGAGACTACGTGCGCTACGACACTCATCTGATCCGACCGACGACGCGGAGGACCGGGGACGGTCCAATGCTCAGTTGGGGGGAGATGATGCGCAGCCCGCGGGGCTACGCGGTCCGACGACTCGCTCGTCGAGCTCGACGCCGCCGTCTCGCGGGCTCGGTACTGCCTCGGTTTCCTAATCTATCTCTTCCGCTCTTTGCTTACAGTCTGTATCGATTCGCATCCCCTCTTTAGTCAGCTCGCGCACTCGGCGCTGCAAGATATCGCGTCGCCGACGGCCTCGACGCGCGGGTACACTCAGTATAGTAGCTCGACGCAGCGCGCGCGCCTCTCACGTGACCGCGTCCGCCTCTCACCCGCTCGATCTACTGCACATCCGCGCTCGCGCCCCGACACCGACGCGCCGCCCCCTCTTCTACGGACTTGTTCTGTACCGACGCATTCATGTATAAATACCTGCCTTTGCACGCCTTGCAATACACGTTCGTTTTTGCCTCTCCATTCCGCGGCGAGTTCGACCTCTCGAACTTACGTTCTCGCCTCGCCTCCCTTGCGCTTCTCTTCGTCTCGACTCGCGCCCGTGTGCGCTTGTCGATCTCTCGCGTTTCGCCTCCGTTCCCCTTCGCTCTCGCGCTCGAGCACTCAGCCCGCTGCTGTGTGTTTGGGTAGATCTGGTATTATCTAGGCGACTACTCTGTTTCTTTGTACACCGCTTCTCTAGCTGCTACCCGACGGACTTGCGCCCTTCTCACTTGTCTTCGACGACCCGCACCGTCAAGACTATCATTATCTGGAGCCCACCGCGAGGGGATCAAGAGTCTAGTTTCGGCATTCGCGCCTAGACGAGCCAGCCGCGAGGATTACATCCTCGCCCAGCCACAACGGCTTTCCCATCCGCTACCAGCGGTCCGTTTCGTCTGAGACCAGCCGCGTGGTCAGACACTTCCTCGCCTACCTCATCCGACTCGGAGGAGCCACAGCTCGACACCGACGGCGACAGCGAGCTCCGCGCTGCGCTCCAAACCGTCCAAGACCTCCGCTACGCCACTCCGCCATCTAGGCCCGCGTCTCCCGCCTCTGCACTCGACGAAGACTTCCCATCCTTTCTGCCCATCTTCAACGAACTTCTCGCGCTCAAGATGTCTCAACCCTATCGACTTCCTCCCCGCGGCGCGTCCGGCGCTCCCTCCTTCGATCTAGACAACCCTCAGACGCTACTCGACTTCTTCGAAGACTTGGAGTACATGTTCGAGGAAGCCGCCATCTACGACGACGAGAAGCGTAAAGGGCACGCCGTCCGGTACGCTCCTACGACGGAGAAGACCCTCTGGCGCAGCTTCTCGACGTTCAAGAACGGCGCGTACGAGCCCTTCAAGCAGGAAGTCATCAAGGAGTATCTAGGCGAGGACGGCAAGCGACTGTACTCGCTCGGGGACCTCAAGGTCGTCGTCTCAGACGCGCTCCAAGCGGGCTTCCGCTCCATCTCGGAGTTCAAGACGTTCAGCCGCAAGTTCCGCGTCGTAGCGGACTACCTCGTCGAGCACCACATCCTCCGTGACGAAGAGCGCGACCGCTTGTTCCTCAGGGCGTTGCCCGAGCGGTTGCAAGCTCACGTCCTCGAAAGGCTCCGCTACAAGTACCCAGACGTCCCCGCACCCCGCGTGCCTTACACCGTCGCGCAGGTCACCGAGTCGACCGAGTTCATACTCGATGCTCAAGACGACGATGGCCCAGGCGTCAGCAGCTCCTCAGCACCAGCACCATCAGCGCGAACGACTCGTGTAGCGGATACGCTCACTCCACAGGTCAAGACTGAGCCCACGCAGCTCGCGGACGCTATCAAGACGGCCATGGCGGAGGCTATGGCACTCTTCCAACGCCAGCAGCCGTCTGCGTCGAGTCAGCGACAGACCCCTCCGCACCTCGACAACAGCGCGCCTCGAGCTTCCAGCGGACAATGCATCTACTGTGGCGACGCAGCCCACATCATCCGTCGCTGCCCTCAGGTCGAAGCCGACATCAATGCGGGGCTGGTCAAGCGCAACGACGCGGGACAAGTAGTCCTCGCGTCAGGAAGCTACGTACCGAGCGCCATCACTGGCACGACACTTCGCGACCGCGTCCACGAGTACTATCGCCAGAACCCGAACGCGCGCGCGTCAGCACCAACGCCGCAGATGCTCTTCGAGCCCGTCTACCGGCATTCGAGCCCGGCGCCCACACAAGCAGTCATACAGTACATGGCGGCCGACGCGTACCCGCGCCCTGTCTATAAATCCCAGCACGGGGTCTACCGCGAGCTCTACTCTGGTTACGACGAGACCGCCGGCGCTTTCGACCGACTCGAGCAGGAGATCTATGCGAGTGAGCGTAGTAAGCGCCCGGCCAAGACAGATGAACAGCCCGCGGCGAAGACTACACGCGCCGAACGCGCTCAGAAGCGGTCGGTTCGCTTCGAAGAGCCACCGGAGACGGCCATCCCGATTCCGCGGTCGTCTGCACGCATCGAGGAGCTGCCGGACGAGCCCACGATCAGGACCGTCAACCCCGCGGACGCGCCAGAACACGATCACGTGGCCGCGTCTAAACCGTCAGCCTCGACGACAGCGTCTTCCTCGTCCCTCCCCGAACACCCATTCCGCGACGTCCGCGACGGAATCTATACGCCGCCCTCGCAGCGCAACTTCGGTCTGCCTCCGGCGACAGCGGTCAAGTCGAATCAAGCACCGCGCAAGAACGAGGCAGCGTACAAGTCCCTCGTACCGATCTACGACCCAAAGCACGCCGCGAACGTCTTCAAACGGTGCCTCGAGACGCCGATCTCCCTCACGCACGAAGAGCTCCTCGCACTCGCGCCGGAGATACGTCATGCCACGCGCAAAGCGTGCTCGACGCGTCGAGTCGCGGTCGACAGCGCGGACACAGAAGCTGGTTCGAACGCCACGCGCCGTGCCGCCACCTTCCTCGCCGACATGCCAGTCGCTTTCGAGCAAGCCGCGCTCACGGATAGTTCGACGCCGCCGCCCGGCTCTATCGTCATACAAGATCCCGTCGAGAACTACCTTCGCACGCACCCCGGCTGTGATCACACGCCGCTCCTCAAGGTATCAGCGGAGTCTCTCGCAATACGCGCCATCGAGGGCGTCTTCCAGAACGACACACGTGTCTCGTGCATCCTCGACAGCGGCTCATCCATCGTATCCATGTCGGAAGGCCTGTGCCACGTCCTCGGCCTCGCCTTCGATCCGACTGTCATCCTCGAGATGCAGAGCGCAAACGGCGACGTCTCTCCCTCTCTCGGTCTCGCGCGCAACGTGCCCGTCCGCTTCGGGACGATCGTCGTCTACCTTCAATTCCACGTCATCCGCTCGCCGGCATACGACGTGATTCTAGGACGTCCCTTCGACGTACTCTCGGAATCTGTCGTGCACACCTTCGGCGACGGCTCCCAAACGATCACCCTCCACGACCCGAACTCCGAGCTCATGACGAAGGTACCGACGCTCCCGCGTAAGCCGCCGCAGTTCTCGCGTGCGCCGCCCTCACCGCGGCCGGTTTTTCGGGACTCGAGGATCTGATGGACGATCAGCAAGAAGTCGCGATCGTCCTCAGCTCTCCTCCATCGCGCCCAGACCAGTTTACTATAGATGCGTATTCCTTTCTATCGTCCGCATTTAACCACGAAAATATAGATTTGCTCTACCTCTCCGCTTGCGACCCCACTTTCCTCGGCACCGACTCTCTATGCGACCCATCGTTCCCTTACGAAAATCTCTATAACCACAAAGTCGATACGTCTTTCTATTACTCTTCCTCGTCTTCATCAGCTACTCCCGCTTCATACGATATAGAAAACCAGATGCCATTCTCGATCCATTCCCACGTCCGCGACTCATTCCTCCACACCGTCCCGATCTACGCCGCCACCAAAAAGAAATACAAACCTGTCGCCAAACGCACCAAGCCAGTCCTCGCCCCGCTCCCCGACCGCTTTCGAATCGTCCGCGACATCCGCGGCGACCCTCTCGCCGACATGCCCCTCCTTTCGCCAACACCTCCGCCGTTCGTACCGACCGGCCGCTACACCGAAGAGCGCAAACGCGGCATCGACGCGCTCCATCCCGGCGACTTCCTGTGGCCTCAAGAGCGCCTCCTCATGCATCAACTCATCGCGCAGCAAAACGCGGGTTTCGCGTGGGACGACTCCGAGCGGGGCCATTTCCGCGAAGACTTCTTCCCGCCAGTCGTCATGCCGGTCGTCGAACACACACCGTGGGTACAGAAGAACATCCCAATACCACCCGGCCTCTTCGACGAAGTCTGCGCCGTCATCCGCAAGAAAGAAGCCGCTGGTGTTTACGAGCCATCGAACTCTTCGTACCGTTCACGCTGGTTCTGCGTCGTCAAAAAGGATGGGAAGTCCTTGCGGCTAGTACACTCGCTCGAGCCGCTCAACGCCGTCACAATCGCCCACTCGGGAGTCCCGCCCTTCACCGAACAGCTCGCGGAGTCTTTCGCTGCTCGCGCCTGCGGCGGCAACCTCGACCTCTACGTCGGCTACGACGAGCGCGGCCTCGCACCCATCTCCCGCGATCTCACGACGTTCTCGACGCCGTTTGGCGCGCGCCGCCTCACAACACTACCCATGGGTTGGACGAACTCCGTGCCGATCTTCCACGAAGACGTAGTCCACATCCTCCAGCCCGAAATCCCCGAGTTCACGCAACCCTTCGTCGACGACGTCCCTCCACGCGGTCCAGCCTCTCGCTACGAGCTCCCCGACGGCGGTTACGAGACGCACCCCGCGAATGCAGGCATCCGCCGCTTCGTGTGGGAACACCTCAACAACGTCAACCGAATCGTCCAGCGTATGCGCTACTGCGGCGGTACATTCTCAGGAACGAAGTCCGTCCTCTGCGCGAGCGAATACACGGTCGTGGGGCATCGCTGCACCTACGAAGGACGCGTCCCCGAGCCCGGCAACTACGACAAGGTTCTCAACTGGGGCCCTTGTCGCTCGCTCTCCGAGGTCCGCGCTTTCCTCGGAACGGTGGGCATCGCCCGCGCCTTCATCTCGAACTTCGGCAAGCGCGCCTGGCCGCTCACGCAGCTCACTCGCAAGAACGCGCCCTTCCAGTGGGGGCCTGAGCAAATAGCCGCACAAGACGACCTCAAGCGTGCTCTCGCCAACTCGCCGGCTCTCCGCCCGCTCGACTATAAGTCCCCCGCCGACATTATCCTCGCCGTCGACACCTCCAAGATTGCCGTCGGTTACCTCCTCGCGCAATGCGACCCGGAGAAGCCCTCGCGCCGCTTCTATGCTCGGTTCGGGTCGATCACGCTCAACGACCGCGAGGCCGCGTACTCCCAACCGAAGCTCGAGCTCTACGGGCTCTTCCGCGCGTTCAAAGCGACAAAGCGCCTTCTCATAGGCATTCGGAACCTCGTCGTCGAAGTCGACGCACGTTATATCCGCGGCATGCTCAACAATCCCGATGAAGTCCCCGGCGCGTCCATGAACAGGTGGATCGTCACCATCTTGACATTCCAGTTCCGACTAGTGCACGTCCCTGGCGTTCAGCACGGCCCCGACGGTCTCTCGCGTCGACCACCACAGCCCGGAGACGAAGAGTACCATGAGGACGATGAAGACTGGATAGACCGGCTGAACGGCCTTCTGCACCTCATCAACCCTTCGCCGCCCTTGCGCCGACCATTGAAGACGACGGGTACGCCGGTGTTCACGCAGTCCGATGCTGATGACCCGCTCGTAGAAATTCACCGCTCTACCGCCGCGCAGCTCGAAGACGACCGCCTTCGAGACGTCTTTCGCTACCTCACCACGCTCGTCCCACCCGACCTCGACTCCGACGCTCAACGTCAAGCATTCGCGCGGCACGCGCTCCGCTTCTACGTACGAGGGACACAGCTCTTTCGGCGCAGCCTCGACGGACGCAATCGTCTCGTCCTGTGGCCAGAACAGCGGCTATCGATCCTCAAGCAGGCTCACGACGACGTCGCGCACAAAGGCGTGTACGCGACGAACGCGCTCCTCGCCGAACGATTCTGGTGGCCGCACATGCAGGCCGACGTCGTCTGGTACGTGCGGACTTGTCATCTCTGTCAGGTCCGCCAGCTGCGTCTAGTCACCACGCCGCCTGTCACCGCCTACCCCGCGCCGCTCGGAGTCCGTTGGCACGTCGACACGATGCGCATGCCCGGCCCTACAAACTACTACCTCCACGCGCGTTGCGCTCTCAGCTCGTACGTCGAAGGACGCGCCACCAAACGCGAGACCGGCCGAGTTATCGGCGAGTGGATCTTTCAAGACATCCTCTGCCGCTGGGGCGCCGCCTACGAACTCGTCAGCGACAACGGGACTCCGTTCATTGCCGCGCTCGACTACCTACGTAAGAAGTACGGGATCGTGCACATCCGTATCTCGGGCTACAACTCGCGCGCCAACGGCGTCATCGAGCGTCCGCACTACGACATTCGACAAGCACTGTTTAAAGCAACCGCCGGCGAACAATCGAAGTGGCCACAGTACGTGCACCACGTCCACTGGGCTGACCGCATCACCATCCGCAGACGTCTCGGCTGCTCGCCGTACTTCGCCGCTACCGGCTGCCATCCGCTCCTACCGTTCGACATCACTGAAGCAACGTACCTCGCGCCGCCTCCCGACGCCATGCCGTCGACAACCGACCTCATCGCTTCTCGCGCTCGCGCCTTGGCAAGGCGTTCCGAAGATCTCGAACGCCTCCGCTCTCGCGTCTACGAAGCACGCGTGCAAGCAGCCCGCCAACTCGAGCTCGACCACGCCGCCTCAATACGCGACTTTAACTTCTCGCGCGGCGACCTCGTACTCATGCGCAACACGGCCGTCGAGAAGGCCCTCAACAGGAAGATGCGCCCGCGGTACCTGGGGCCATACGTAGTCCTCGCGCGCAACCGAGGCGGTGCGTACATCGTCTGCGAGCTCGACGGTGCCGTCCTCGATCGACCAATAGCCGCCTTCCGGCTTGTGCCCTACCTCGCGCGGCATCGTATCGACCTCGCCTGGCTCGACGACGAAGAATACGTCGATGTCTCGACGGAGCGCCTTCGGGAGATGGAAGCGTCCGCCTCGCGCGGCGACGACGACGTAGACTTGCCTGACGAAGAAGACCTCGAGCGGGACGCTCCCTCTTCGGAGTAGGCGTGTCTCATCCGAGACTACGTGCGCTACGACACTCATCTGATCCGACCGACGACGCGGAGGACCGAGGACGGTCCAATGCTCAGTTGGGGGGAGATGATGCGCAGCCCGCGGGGCTACGCGGTCCGACGACTCGCTCGACGAGCTCGACGCCGCCGTCTCGCGGGCTCGGTACTGTCTCGGTTTCCTCTTCCATCTCTTCCGCGCCTTGCTTACAGTTTGTATCGATCCGAATCCATTAGTTAGTCAGCTCGCGCACTCGGCGCTGCAAGACATCGCGTCGCCGACGGCCTCGACGCGCGGGTACGCTCAGTTTAGTAGCTCGACGCGGCGCGCGCGCCCTTCACGTGACCGCGTCCGCCTCTCACTCGCTCGATCTACTGCACATCCGCGCTCGCGCCCCGACACCGACGCGCCGCCCCCTCTTTACGGGCCCTTTCTGTACCGACATATTCATGTATAAATACCGGCCTTTGTACGCCTCGCAATACACGTTCGTTTTGACCTCTCAATCTCGCGGCGAGTTCGACCTCTCGAGCTCACGCTCTCGCCTCGTCCTTCTTGCGTTTCCTTTCGTCTCGACTCGCGCCCGTGTGCGCTCGCCGATCTCGCGCGTTTCGCCTCCGTTCCTCCTCGCTCTCGCGCTCGAGCATTCAGCCCGCTGCTGTGTGTTTGGGTAGATCTGGTATTATCTAGGCGACTACACTGCTATATTCCACTCCGCTTCTCTAGTTGCTACCCGACGACCTTGCACCCTTCTCACTTGTCTTCGACGACCCGCACCGTCAAGACTATCATTAACGTACAGCTCACAGGGATGTATGCGCCTGCGAGAAGGCGCGGCTGACGCGCGGGTCCGGGGAAAGTATAACGTCCCGACGCAGAGCCCGGTCAATCTGCCGCAGCCGTACAACTGTGAAGTGAACAACGCGGTCACGGTCGCCCTGCATACAAAGTGCGTCCTTCCGTCCTCATTTAGCTCCGTTGAACTGACCGAGCGTGACCCATTTGCCGCAGACGTACGTCTTTCCCCGCCGCGCCTCAGGCGTCCCGGGGAGGCACCCGCTGACAGCCCGCGCAGTGGTGCTTACCTCGCGGATCTCGCTCATCGTCGGCGACGCGATCGTGCTCGCGGTGACGTGGTGGAAGACGTACGGGTTGAAGAAGGCGGCGGACGCGGCGCGCGTCAAGACGTCCATCGTCGAGCTGCTCCTCCGCGATGGTGCGTCTCCGCGCTTCACTGCCTCTCGCTTCGTTCATCGCTCATCCCTCGTCTTGCGCTAGGTACCATCTACTTTGGGTGCGTGTGATACGGGCCTCACCGCGTCTTGGTGTATGCGCAGAGCGGGGGTTGACTCGCGGCGTGGCGCGCAGGACGATACTCGTGCTGAACGTACTGCATGTGATCATGATCATCAACTTCGTCGAGGTGAGTTCCCGCCCTTTGCTTTCCGAGCTACATCCAACAAAACGCCACACAACCCACAGCAAGTGTCCTTCATGGGCGACATCGCAGACGTGTACGTCCCTCTCCTCTCCCCCTCCTTCCCCACCCCCTCCCCTCCCGCCCCCGCTCTCTCAGGCCATGTGGTCCCTAACGCTCACCTCCCGGCAGACTCACCTCGATCCTCGTCTCGCGCTTCATCGTGAACCTGCGCGACCTCGACGCGCGCGATACCGGGCAGGCGACGCTCACCGGAACGGACGAGGCGCTCGGCCCCTGGCGAGCGGGCGCGGGCGCGGGCGAGTCGGCGTCGGGCGGGATCGTGTTCGCGAGCCGCGACGCGGGCGCGGCGGGGGTCGTCGACGAGCACTCGCTCTTGGCGCGGTCCGAGGAGGATGAGGAGGGTGAGGGTGAGGAGGGTGAAGAGGGCGAAGAGGGTGAGGAGATCCGGGAGTTCGTGGAGGAATGCGCGGCAGAGCTTGAGCTTGGGTATGAGAGGCCTCGGAGGGAGAACGGCTCCGTCACGAACAAGGCGAGTGTAGTCTGAAATATCAGCAGATCGAAGAGCGTTCAGTGTCCGCACTGCGTAAAGGACTGTACACATAATATTTGCGCACATAGAGAACTGCACGGGTCGGGTATACCCCGAGCGGGTTGAGGTACGGGTAGGGTAGGGTACGGGTAGGGGCACGAGAGCGTGTACCCGTAACCCTCGAGACCGTCCCGTTCCCTGCGCACACATGATAGACCGTAGACGTCTACAAATGGGATCTGCATCCACCTACCCATGAGCCGGGAGTTCCGCGTCTTCCTGCCGACCAGCCCTGATTCTCGCACACATTGCCCAGAGAAAGATATGTTGATTATGATGGGTACAGCCAGTACAGTACGAGCGGCGCGATAGGAAATGGCAGCAGATGGGGATGGGATGAGGGGAAACGAGGCGTGATAAGACACTGAGCAAGCACTATCGAAATGTACATTGGGAGGAGTGGAGGGACGATATGCAGGGCGACGAGCATGAGAGACGATAAGATGAGGCAAGGACAGGGCGGCGCACGGCGCGGTTCCCAGCCCCGCCGCCCGCTGTCGAGCACGAAACTTGAACGAGGGAGACCCGCCGACGTACGCAGCCCCAACCGGTACACAGAGCGATCAAGTGCGGTACTGGGGGCGGAGGCGCAGACCGACGCCGGAGGAACTCGCCGGCGACTGCTGGCTGGAGCTGGCCGAGCTGGCCAGTGTGGATGTGGTGGTCCTGGCACGTTTGCTGGACGACTCGTCGGTCTCGCGCAGGCCCGAGTCTATCGTACTGATGGCGTGTTCCATAAGGATAATCCTGGGCTCGTAGCCGACGAGTTGGTCTTGAACGACCCAAGTGTCGTACCAGTTGCCCTTGGGGGTCAGATCCTTGATGTCGGCGAACAGGTTCATCACGAACACATGTGTATCGAGATTCGCTGCGAGATCCCTCGTGGTTTTGTCAGGCCCGGTGGGCTCGACGTTGCTTACAGGGAGCTGGCCTCGGGAAACGCGCCAGGACTTGCCGTCCAGCGTAGGGCGGTGCTCGATGAGCGTGGCCATCTTGGGATCGCTACCGGCAGGTGCGGCCCGCTGCTTCGCGAGCGACAGCGCGAAGTCGTGATTGAGGATGGCGTATCTTGCCATGAACAATGCGAGGAGCTCGTTGATCAGCGAATTGAGAGGATTCCCCGAGGCGCCATTGGTCTTCAGGAACTCGAGCGAGGGGTTCGTTCCGATGAAACCCTTCGATACTGCGCTCGACTTCATTTCGTTACAGAGACGTCGGTTGTTGTCATCGGTCCGGAATGTATCGAAGTAGTCCTTGACAAATTGCGCCACATTGGGGATGGTGTTGGGAAGGAAGCGGACGGCGTAGAAAAGCGTCACATGGAGGAATGACTCCAACTCGTCCGCGACAGAGATTGGATGCGTCCATTGCGACATGACGTATGCCACCGACATGAATTGCCACGTCCCCTGCGACAATATTAGAAGATGGATAATGGCATGCATGCGTGAATCACGTACAGTGCGCTCGGGTTGCCTCGCCTTCTCCATGAGTCTGTCCTCCAGGTAGGGCTTTGCGAGTTCCCAATCTGCCAACACCCCGTGCCACCGGACCACTTGTGTACCATCCGAGTCCGTGACGAGACGCGGCAGGATCAGAACGTTTCCCGAGCTGATGTCACGATGCAACAGTTTGTGCTTCGTGTAAACCCAGTAGTGCGCTGAGCGAAAGGAATATCAGCATCCATGCATGCCGACGATGCAAGCCACAAGACGTACTGGTGATGCAATCCAACATGAGGCAAACGAGTTGATAAGACGTCCTGAACTCCTCGAAAGAGAGGCAGACGTCCTGTACTGCGAGGCGATAATGGATGTGATGGCGCAAAGTTCTCTTGCCGTCCGGAAGTTCCGATCCTGCCGCAAAAGAAGTTTGACTGGAGCCATCGCTAGGTTCGTCAACGGGGCGAGAACGCTTCTTGTTGGCCTTCTGCTTCGCAGTCTCAGGAGGGGAGGGTACTGCATCGCCTTGTTCGCGGCGGCGATCGGCTTCCATCTTCTTCAGCTTCTCCACGTATCGGGCGGTTTTGGTGCATTGGTTCTTGACGTCGCCATGGCAGATGACTTGCGGTACGATGATCTCGGGGTCTCCAGCGAACTTCTCCAAGTACACGCCTTCTGGGTCCACGCCTTCGTAGAAAGGGCGCCAAGAGTCCTTCAAGAATACGAACAGGCCCGTTGTCGTGTCGACAGCGATGTACCCTCGGGTCGCGCGACCAAACATGGACGAGGATTGAAAAACTGGCTTGGCGACGAGGAACACTCGGATTTTCCCGTTGTACTTGATCCTGAGCTTGTAGCGCGGCCAGTCGGGGACGAGAGACTCTCGGAACCTGTCCCGGACGTATCTGAAGACACGCTTCTCTTCGTTCTTCCAAGCATCCATCTTGGAGAGATCCGGGTCTGGGGCTTCGGGTTTAGCACTCGCGGCGACTTGGGGGTGTCCTTCAGTAGTGTCGCGTCCCGCCGCCTTCTTCGCTCGGGAACGCGTGGCCTGGGTCGCCTTGGGCCTTGACTGTTCTGGCGCACCATCCTCAGTCTGTGGCTGATTGCTGGCAGAGGCTTTACCGGATGACGGGGTCGCAACAGTCGCGGTGCCACGGGGTGCAGGAGGCGGTTCGTAATCCTCTGTGCCGGGTTCCATGTAGTCCATGTCCTCCTTGATGTTAGGTTCAGCCAGCTCGTCCATGATCCGGTAGGCGGTCGTGTCTGGTGGGATGAGTGTCGCGGTGGAGTCGATGCCTTGTTCCTGATCGTTGAGCTTGACAAGGCGCACAACGAGCTGCAGAAGAGGCTTCGGGTCCTCCAGATAGTCGACCTTCTTCGATACGATGACGCCGGACCTGTCCCACCTTGCCGCTCTGAAGTGGTTACCGAAGACGACGAGGGAGAATAGATGGGTGCGGTGTTGGTACAGGAAGACCTTGTGAGCATACGAGATGAGCTGCGCGCGGGTCTTTGCACGCTCTTGGGCGGAGGACTCTGGCTGGCTGGAGAGGTCGTCCCACGGGTCCTGTTGGCGCTTGCCACCCTTGAACTCGATGAAGACCCGGCAATGGGTCCAGTCTGGACTCTCGGTGGAAGGGGCCTCGTCGGTGAGATAGAGACCGGCGTCGACCTTGAATTTGCTGTCGTCGGACGCTTGGGCCTTGTACCTCGAGAGCTGGGCTTTGTGTTGGTGAGGCAGTGTGACCATGTTGAAAAGGCCAACCTACGGGGGCCCGACGTCAGCGGTTCCGGATTGATGCGGATAGATGGCGCAAACGTACCACAGCCTCTGCGATAGGGTCTTCCAGCGGTTGAACTTTCTTCCTAGGGATCGCGTCGCCGTAGAACAATGTGTCGAGGGCACTCTTCGCATTGTTCAAGGTCTCCTCCGAAATGGCGAGCGCGTCTTGGGGCAGCGGTGGGAGAAGGTCCTTGACGAAGTCGTCGTATTCAACAAGCACGGTCGTGCCCATGCTGGAGTCACCCTGTAGGCGGCGGTCGTAGGTTGCGTTGGGCTTAAGGACGATGCCGCTCTTGCCCGGATATAAGTTGCCTTGGTATCGCTTGTTGTATGGGCTGACCGTCTGGCGTTCCCCTGCTTTGAACACGGCGGGCTCTGTTGGGGAAGGCGTACGGGGAGGAGGGTCGGCCATGTTGGACAGACCAGAGATGGGGAGTTGAGGGCATACCTTGCAGGAAGTTGCTTGCGTTTTATAGATGCGAGATGGGTATGGCTAAGCTAGCCACGCTGCGGGATGGCGATGGCGATGACAGAAGACGGATGAATCGTACAATAGCGGCCCAGCGAGTGCACAGCTGCCCCTCATCAATTAGAATTGGTAGTGGGTAGGACAATAGGAGACTTACGATCGGCTGGCCTGTGGTGGTGGGATGAGGGCAAGATGCGGCAGAGGGCCGTGAACTTGGTTGTAATTGCCTTTTCGGGTGCTGCATTGATGGGGTCCGCGCGGCGCTTGCCAGCTGCCCGCGCCAAAGGCACATTGTTCCTCCCCATCTGCGCGACTAGTCATGCCGCCCATCTGCGCCATAGCCAAGGCACAAAGGTCGGATTAATAATCTTCCGTTCGTACTCAGAGGCCGGAAAGGGAGCGATGCGCAGATGGCATAACTACGCCAACTTCCAACTCAATAGCCATGGCTCTCTGCCAAAGATCGGGCCGCAGACAACGAGCCACTGTTACCGTGCTCCCCTCGTAGCTGCATCCTTCTGGACCGATGCTCACGGCCCACAGTTTTTCTGCAGCCGCTAGACGTGTGTAGCAGCGTTTCTGCGCCGACCGATGAATGCCATCACTGTCATTCAAGATCAAAAACCTCCGGACCACTGCACCGACTGGCCCCGGTGGCCCGTCCGTGGCACCTTCTCCCCCGCTAGCGTCACTCCCGTACCTCAGTACCTCAGTGAGTCAACTAAGACGGCAGCGACCATATCACCTACAGCATCTCCGGGACGACCTGCCGTGAGCACCCTCCTCACCCCTCCTCTCTCCTTCTGCAGGGTAGATCGGTCGCCCGTCCGGCGCGACGTGCTTCCACGCAATAAGGGCTCACGCGGGTACCATACAAGCTCGGTATACGGCTCAATGTCTGTTGGATTCCCTCTTAATCTCGCGCTCGCACTCTCCTCCGCGCAGAACCAGTCTGGCTCCCCACATCCGAGGGGACGAACAGGCCCCGCGGCAGCCTCTTATCCATGGCAGAGTCAGTATCTGCCGCAGAGGTGTTCATCGTCGACCGCGCGTTCTTGTACGTCCCCGCCCTTCCCTCCTCGAAACTTCGCTCCCATTGACGCCCATGCACCAGCTTCATCGATGACGGCGCCAACTCTCACCCCGCGTACTCTCGCTTTCCCGTTTTACCCCTCTCATCGCCCCGTCAGTTCTCATACATGCGTTGCTCATTCACCCTTGCTCGTTGATAGTCACTATACGCCTTCCATCCTCGTAATATCTCCCTTTGTCGCTCTCAACAGCGTCTCTTATACACTCCTACGTCCTTCGCCTCTGAGCTTTCATGCTATACATACTCAATGCTCACGTCTATTCAACATCCTGTGCGTGCTCCGTGCAATTCCTACGCATGTAACAGCGCTCAGGTGTGGTCGCTCTGCACCTAAGAACCTCGCTCTTCGAGCTAAAGCCGTTGGTAGGTTCAGGAGCGCGCGTGACTCGGAGCGCTGTGAGCACCTGCAGTCTCGTCGCACACGTCGTTCTCCTTGTAGATACACAGATCGGTGTGACCGCGAAACTCCTGTGTTGACTCGTAGGCCGACGCCTGAGCTTGAAGACATACAGCTCGATGCCCGGCATCTTCACGTGTCGAGTCTCCCCCTTGCAGTGCAAGGCTCCGAGTCGCCTGCCAGTGACGAGCGGCACTTGCAGTTACGTGTCACGGTGTCCACACATACGTCCAGACAACACCAAGATCAGACAGTCCGACGATTGCAGTTGGAATGAGGAAACAGCAGTTACGCCGCGTCAAGGACGACAACTCCTGCACGAGTAATAGCCGTAGATCATGTACAAGCGTCTACAAATATCGGGTGTGCCCCGCTGGGCCTATATCCCGGTGCTCCACGCGTCGAGGTCGATCGGTCCGCTGTCCGGGCCCTGCATCGACTTGTCCTCCGCGCGCGTGTAGATCTCCCCGAGCACCTCGCCATGCCCGTCTTCCCCGACGTCGTGGATGCTCAGTCTCTCCAGCGTGGGCAGTCCGTCGAAGAGCATGCGAGCGTATACGTCCATTCCCATCAGCTCGCGGTTCTCCTCGGACTCGGAGCCGTCCTGCGCAGGGGCGTACCAGCAGAGGTCGTCCATGACGACGCTGTCCGCGCCCCAGACGATGATCTTCAGCGCAGGACAGGCCTCGCGCAGCCCTGGGACGACCATCGTGTCGAGGTTGAGGTCGATCTGGGCGGTGAGAATGGAGGTGAGCGAGGTCGGATGCTCCAGTTAGTCAGGCGAAGGTGACGTACGTCGGTGAAGTAGTCGTATAGGTCCGTCGCGCGGAAGTATTGGAGCTTCGGGAGGGACGCGCCCTGGAACATGTGCGTGGGCCAGTAGCACTCGCGCGGGGTCTGCTGGTCAATCCGGCGCATGACGATGAGCGACACGAGCGTGGTCCCGAAGAGCTTGACGGCGTGCGCGACGTCCCTGTAGCTCGCTCCGACGACCGCCAGGTGCACGAGCGGGTAGGGATGCGTGATCACCGTGAGCGGAAAACGGGGGATGAATCCAGTGATGGCCCGAAGATTCGGGAGGATGTCTGGGAGCGAGATGGTACTAGTCCACATGGAACTGGCGCCGTCATGGGATGTCTGCGCGGGGGTGAGCGCGGTGAGCTGAAGGCTGAGGTGTACGCAAAGAGGGAAAGTGCACGCACGTCGTCGTCGGCCGTACCGTGGTTTCCTAATCGTCGACAGGTATAGCGCCCTCGACATCCTCCAGCGCCTCCCGTGAATGCCGCATCATCGCAAGATGGGTGAACGCCCCCGATCCCGGGGTTAGAGAGGCATGCTGAGCCGGTACCAGTGCACGGCTTGCTCTGGCACCCTTGCGAGGCGGCACGGCGGATGTCATCCCCTCAACCAGTACGCCGTTGACATACAGCCGTGAAAGATCCTCCATCGGGGCAGGGATGACGGCCCGTACGACATCCCTGCTGAGGAGTTGCGAGAACGGTATCAGCAGGCCCCAGCGTGCACGGAGGATCGTCCACACCGAGACGCCGCCAATTCCCTCGGCGAAGGCGGCAGCACTCACCTCGCGCTGCTCGGCTGCTCCGCCGATACCTGAGGCGAACAGCTTCTCGGAACTGCGAAGATCAGGACCCATAGGAAGGGCTCCAGGTCATCTTCCACGGTGGCAGCGGTGATCGACGCTTCGCCGTCCGCGAGGCACTGGAGGAGGCGGCGTGGCATGAACTGGTGTGTCCACTGAAGGCCCCTGGGTTAGCCTCAGAGTGCTTCGCCACCGCGATATGTAGAACTCGTACCGCGATCTTTGCCTCTCGATGCACACGCACATGCGCATACGTCGTCTTCGCTCCGGTCATCGGCCCGCCGAGGTTCGGAGGCGCAGGCTGATATTCAGAGAAGGCTCAACCTCCCCTATGCGAGCGGCCGTGGCGTGGTTCGAGTCCAGAGGAGCGTCCTCGACGTTGAGAAGAGTTCCGACGGCGCGCTGTTCTGACGGATCTTCGAAAAGGAAACCGTTGCCGGAGCTGACGTCGCATGTCCTGCAAAACATTCACCTACTATGTTGCGCGGGTCTGGTTCGTGAACTAAGACAATACGAGTCAGTCGCGCGGAGACGGTGCGGTGCAACGCCAGACTCGCCGTCCCGGAGTAGCTGTACACCGCGGCGCAAGGATATGTTGGCGGTCAGACCAAGCAAGTAGGCGCTAGGGCTCATCGTCACTGGAAAGCGGTCATGTCGATTCTTCACAAACTCGCGCGCTAGAGGGCGACGAAAAGTTCAGAAGGCAGAGAAATGCACTGCAAATCCTATATGACGGCCTTACTATATAGACTCTTCCGCCTGCGAATTCGCGGCGATGACCTTGGTGTACACGTTTTGCCAGCGACGACCATATGTACTCTCCGCGCGAGCCCACAGTACTCGCGGATTCGCCTGGCTGTCCGTGTACGTCGGCGTGTGGATGATACCCGAGATCTGCCAGACGCGCTCGCAGAGGCCTAGCTTCGCGTGCACCTCCACCTTCGCCACGCGCTCCGAAAACGTCAACGCCTAGCTTGGCGATGGAGACCGTGAGCAGCGCCGTGGCCACGGAAAACAAGCACTGTGGCGTGAGAGCTGAATGCTTGCATGCGCCCCGCCCGCGCACAAAGATATCGAGGCACCCTTGCATCATCCCGTATCTGACTGGACCTCCCTCTCCGGACCCTCGGACCGCGCGTAGGGAGAAGCCTCGTCCGTGTTGGTGTTGACTCTGCGCGAGCACCGCGCACCACGGCTGAAGCTTGGGATAGGCCGCCCCGCAGCTCGTCCATAACCAATCAGCTTCAGCAACAAATGCGTCAATAGAAACGCGATCACTACAACTGTTAGGAGTTGTTAGCACTCCTCTCACGACCACTGCCCAGCCCCGTTGCCCGGAGCGACTCACCAGCTCCGCATACAGTGCCCACGGGTCGAGCTCGACCGGCTCAAGCGTCGGGCCCTGCACCTCCCCGCTCTCGCCCCTCCGAAACACTTCTCCATGGATGCCGTGCTCCCGGTCGCGCGCAGGCCCGCCGAGCTCGTGCACGGAGAAGCGTTCGAGAGCCGGGAGCGCGCCGAACAGCATATGCGCGTACCGCGTCATCACCTTCTCCCCAAGTGCGTCGTCAGGGCGCGGGCCCCAGAGGTCCAACATGACGGGCGCGTCGACGCTCCACATAAGCGTCTTCAGCGCGGGGCAGGATTCCGACAGGCCCGGTATGCGCATGGTGTCGGGATCGCAAGGGAGCTGTGCGAGCAGAGGATGAACGTCAGCTGGGAGCCGAGGTGTAGGGCGGAAAGGCACGCACGTCGTCAGAGTCCGGGTCGTACAGATCGGAGACTTTGACGTGCTGCAGCTTCGGGAGCTGCGCGTTCCGGAACATGGACGTGGGCCAGTAGCACGCCGCGGTGCAGCGGTCGTCCATGAACCGGATGATGTCCAGCGATTCCAGAGAGTGAGCGAACATCTTGATGACGTGCGCGATCTCGTCGTGACGTGCGCCCGCGATAGCGATGTGCGGAATGCGATACGGGTAGGTGATGTTCGTGGGCGAGTAGCAGTGGGAGAAGATAGTCAGATTGGTGAGACTGGGAAAGATGTCGGGCCGAGAGAGCTGCGGCTGCTCCTCTGGTGCTGTCCCCGACATGAAGACGAGCGAGAGACTCTCGAGGTCCGGCTGGCGCGCCAGGATATCTTCCATACGGGCGGGATAGTAGTCGCCACCCATTGCAAAATGGCGGAGGCGGAACGGAACGTCGAGCATGATGTCGAATATCTCCGGGTCGTCCACGGTGAGCTCGAGGAAACGGAGGTTTGTGAGGATGGGCAGCGCCTGTTTGAGATGTGGTTTGCTGGTCGTGCCGCCGCGGAGGGATATGAGGAGCTTCTTGACAAAGGCAGCCCGATATCGCCTCTTGACGACTGCCCGACAAAACATGGACGTGCGTTTGCAGGTCCCAATCTCGACCTCTCTGTATAATACCGCCTCGACTTCGGGCATCAATGTTTTGCAGAGCGTCGTCAACGAGGCGAGCCACACGGGGCACTCGGTCATGAGGCATTCAAATATCATCCTGTGAAGCTCGGCAGGGAGCTTCAAGATGTGCCCATGCTACTTCCACGCATAAGGGTGATGACTGTCTTCGCGTCGAATGACTGATTGCGTACCTCGAAAATGGCTTGTAGCTGCGCCTTTCGACGCGTCTGTACCATGTTGCTCGCTTGAGAGTAATGTCAATATGCAGAGTATGAGGCAGAGGATCCCCTTTTGAGAGACGCAATTGCGGTCGGGTAGATGGTGGTAAGAGGAAGAGGAAGAGAAAGGTTTGGAAGGTTTGGACCGTTGGTTGATGATGTCACCTCTAGGCGCCCAACGCGCATTCCGGGAAAGTCGGACTGTCCGACCAGTCGCGTGCGTCCGGTTCGTCCTCCCTGCCTCCCGCCTTGACCTCCACCATTGAAACTATCTGCGCGGCTCTCGACATGACGAGGGACAGTGCGTAGAAGTATGAAATCAACAGTCCTTCACTGATGCTACAGCATAACACCGCACAATCGACGTCCCAACCAAGTCCAGTACGTGCGTGCATATGGCAAAGTCCGCACACCTCCTGATTACTGTCAGAACTCAAGAAGGCTCCGGGCATACCGCGTCTTCCAATTATGGAGGCGCTATATATTGGGAAACACGTTTTATCAGTGCGTGCCTGAGAATGCGCACGCCCAGATGCGGGATGGCTCACCAGTGACTGCAGCTTCTTCGCCTCAATCCCGACGCGCAGATGGCTTCACAGCCGACCCTCTCCTCCCTCGGTGCGCTCGCGGAGAAAGGTAATAAGCGGCAGCGCACGATGATATGTTCTCTGCAGACCCTTCCTCGTTGCATGGCGCGTCCAACACGAAGGAGCTGCTCCGTCGGCGCGGGTCGACATGAGCGACATAGTCATGCTCATCCTCGATACCCGCGATTCTGAGGGCTGCCGGAATAGGTTGGTAAAAGCGGAGGTTTTTCGGAGGGAAAGCTAAGGAAAAAGGCTGGTCTTCCTCCTCCAAAAAACCGGTACGTAGCCATCTTCACAACATGCCCTTCGCTTAACCCGGGGTGTCATAGATCCCATTCCTCGCGACAATGCTTACGCATGGCTCCGATACCACTGCCACAAAGTAGCTGATCAACTCTATGAAGTGGTCCAAGGTTAGCCGGTAGAAGTTCCATCGTGGCGTTTCTGACATCCGTCCGCTCGTAGGCTAGCGCAGTAGCAGCTCAACAAGGCAACGCGAAGGTGCTGCAGACGGTTCAGCTCGAGCGTGGGCTGCGGGTCACCGATTCTCCCCGCGTCGTTTTGATGACCACTTTGACAAGGGTAAAGGGCGCAAGAAGGGCAACGTGCTCTTGCGCACGTTACCCAGGTAGAAGGCATCGAGGACCCTATCGTTGTCGGTGCCTTCTTCCCTCGCCTCACATGTGCTAGCACTTACTTGCTTGTGGGAGCAGATATCGAAGCGCACGGCCGCCGCGGTGATCAAGAAACGCTACAACGTCGAGGACTGGACGTCCCCACTCATATTCCTCGGAATAGTCGCGCTCGCGAACGGCCGCCTGCTCAAGGTCTACTTTCTCTGTCTTCATGCCGCATATAGCCTCTCAACTCTCTCTTTAGGGCGGCACCCCTGATATCGTTGTGGCTGCGCGCCAGGTGCTCACGGACCAAAACCTCCAGAAGATACCCTACTTCTCCACCCCTCCGACCGTGCACCCCTCTCTCACCTCCTACACTCTCCCTGGGAACAGCAACGAGATTTCCCGGGCGCGGAGAGCGTCGGCCAGGCGCAGATCGTCACCGAGCTCGCGAAGCCGTCCACGCTCGACGGCCTCTTCGGCGCGGCGGAGGCGGGCGCAATTGAAGCCGATACGCCCGCGGACGCGGAGCTGACGGACCAGCCCGAAGGGGACGAGTTCGTCGAAGAGATGGACGAGTTCTCGCACAATGAGACCCTCATACAGCGCACGCCTCACGCTCCCCCTGGCCTTAGCAAGCAGTGCAGACGACCTCGCGCCGCACGTCCCCCGCAAGCACTCATGCTCGCGCCCCCCCTCGCCTGCGCCCTCCTCCACCTCGCTCGCGGAGAGCACGCGCCTCCGTGATGCAGAGCGATGGTACGCGCTCCCCAGCGCCGAACCGCCTGTGGCGCTCGCACGACGTGCCCGCGTGCGGCGCTCCCGCAGAGGAGCACGCGCGGCGCAGTGTGGCGAGCGCGAAGCTGCGTGCCGAAGCCCGAGGCGAAGAAGGCACGGCGCGAGTGGAAGCGGGCGTCGGGACGGCCGGCACTGGGCGGGACGGAGGTAGACGATGTGTGCCGGTGGCGACCTTCACGGAGGCGTCAGAGAAATCGGCGTCGGGAGTCTGTAGGATGCCGGTGCTAGGCGCAAGATGCTCATAGCGAGCAGGAACATATTTCGTGCATGACATGGACAGGATCACATGTATATTCCTCGTGCGACGTAGGAGTCGTGGGTGCGTGCGGGGTATCGAATTCGCGGGGTGCTGTCGCCAGTGGGCCGCTACCGGGAACGAGGAGGATCTCTCAAACAAATGGCGGAGCACGCTTATGCGCGTGGACGGCTGCTAGGCAGGGGCTCTGTCGGCTGATGGCAGGGAATCCTAGTAGGAGGTACCACTTGGTACGGCAAAAATAGATGACATTCGAGGGCGATGAGTATCATGCGAAAGTGTGGGATCGGTGCCACGCAACGACGAGGGCAAGGGTGAACGAGATACTTCGAGACATCAAGACTACGGGGAGTGCATCACGCTGTTGAAGATACAGAAACGGAATGCACGAGGATCCAAGAACGAGAGAGATATGGGCACATCCGCCGGGACTAGCGCGCGAGCCAGCATTGAGGGGCGAGCGTACAGTATGCATCAAGGACAGGTCCTGAAGCTTGAAGCTGGAAGGCAGGCCGCTAGACGTCCGCCGCAGAGGCTGCGAGAGATAACGCCAATGCGAACGGGCACGTCAATTGGATGCGGCGAGGACGGCGTGGACCGTGACTAGCATGACTAGCGCAGACCGCGAGGAAACCCTCGCGACTCGTCGGCGGCGTGCAGTGGGTTGGATCAGACACTGGGCAGGGCGCCGCGTGCTCAAGCTCAAGCCCAAGCCCGGCCCTCTCGCCTGCGGTCCCTCGAGGGCAGGGAGGGCACAACCGGATCCGTCTCCGCGCGCACAGGAAGCCTGACAGCAAACGTCGAATCGCAACGGCCCGTCTTCGCGCGCTTCCTGTCTCTGCTCTCCTTCGTGCCACTAGCGCGCGCCGCGCCGCTCGCAGCAGCAGTGCGCGCACTCGTACTATCCTCCGCCGCGCGGAGCAGGCTCGGTCGCGGCTCGTAGCCTACCGGCATGAGCTGGTCCCGCCCAACGACGCCCGTGTCGGCCCACCACCCCGCCTCGAGGCGCCCCATCCGCGCGCAGAGCGCGAGGACCGCCTCGTGGTCGTCGAGCGCCGCCGCCCGCGCCACGGTCGCAGCGTCCAGCGCGGGAACGGGGAGCAGGCTGTCCTGGGGAACGAACACCTTCCGCTTCCACGCCCCGGTCACGCGGAACGGCTGTCTGTACCTGGCAGGCATGCCGGTGGGAGGCGCGGGCGGAGGGCCCGGGGGAGGACTCGGAGCGGCGGCCTGCGCCTTCAAGAGGGCCTCGAGTTTCTCCTCCCGCTCTAGAACTCTGTACCGCGCCTCGAAGAGCCGCAGCAGCTCCCGGACGAGCCAGTCGAGCGGGTTCCCCCGCCGCCCGGTCGTCGTCACGAACGCGAGGTCCACCCCGCCCCACTGGATCTGCGCGGCGCGCACGGCGAGCGTCTTGACGCCAGCGCAGAAGCGGCGGCCGTCTGGCAGTGCGCCCTCCTGGCACGCGTCGAAGTAGTCGGCGGCGAAGCGCGGGGCGTGCGCGGCGAGCGTGTGCGGGAGGTAGCGGACGCCGTAGAAGAGCAGGACGTGGAAGAAGGACTCGAGCTCGTCCGCGACCGTGATCGGGCGGGTCCACTGCGACGCGACGGACGCAACGGACATGAACTGCCAGGTTCCCTGTCGCAAAATTAGTGGTCGGTATCCGATACGCGACATACGAACTGTGCAGCGTCACGTACAGTCCGTTCCGGCCGCCTCGCGTTGTCGTCGGTACCATCCTTGCGCACGGGCTTCGCGAGCTCCCAGTCGGTCAGGATGCCTAGCCAATGCACCTGCTCTCGGCCGTCCTCCTCGCGAACGCGCTTGGGGAGGATGAGGAGGTTGCCGGCACTGATATCGCGGTGTATGATGCCGTACTTGGTGTAGGCGAAGTAGTGAGCTGTTGAGAAGCATGTAGATGGTTAACATGCACTGTCCGTAAGAGTGTCATAGGAGTAAGGCGACTCACTGCATATGCAATCGTATATGAGTCGCACGAGCTCCTCAGAGGACCTGAAGCTGTCGAAAGGCAGGCATACGTCCTTGACGACGATGCGGTAGTGGTTGTGGTGGAGCGAACTTGAAGACCTTGAGGCGTCGGGGTGTTCGATGTCTGCGGCTGGACCGTTGTCTTGCATTGTCGACCGGCCTGCACTGTCGCCTTCCTCGCGTGGACGCTTCTTGCTCTTCTTGTGTGAGGAGACAGCTTCAGCCGAAGCAGCGATCTCCTTTCGTGCAGCCAGGCGGCGCTTCTGTTCCCTGAGTTTCCTCACCGGATCGTCCTGATAGACGGCCGCATACGCGCATTGGCCGCCAACATCGCCGTCGCACAGGAACGCAGGCACGAGCAGCGAGTCGTCACCGGCGAACATCTCGAGATACCGCCCCTCCGGCGCGACGCCCTCGTAAGAGGGGCGCCAAGAGTCCTTGAGGAACACGAACCGCCGTGTTCGCGTGTCGACTGCAACGTAGCCACGCGTGGCGCGACCGAACATCGCGGACGAGAAGAAGAGCGGCTTCCCGACGAGGAAGGCGCGGTCGTCTTTCCCGACGCGGAGCTTGTACCGAGGCCAGCCAGGAGCGAGGGAGTCCCTGAACTTCTCCCGCACGTACGTGAATACGCGAGGGTCGTCGTCCAGCTCTTCGACCACCGCCAGGTCAGGGTCGTCTCCCTCCGGTGGAAGCAAATCGTCTTCGACTTCTTGCTGTACAGTCGAGTGGATAGGAATGCCGTCGGGGCCTCGAGGCGCGATGGCGGACGCGGGCGAGTCAGGCGCCGTGGGGGTCGGCACATCCGGAACTTCGAGGTCCATGTAGTCGACATCCACTGACGGATTCGGTCGCGCGAGATAGTCCATCATCTGAAAGGCGTGATCACGCTCCTCGAGCAACGTGGCGGTCGGATCGAGCCCTTGGTGCTCGTCGTCGAGCAGCGCAAAACGCCACAGAAGCTGCAAGAACATTTCGGTTTCTCGAACGTAATTGACCTTCCTGGACACGATGACGCCGGACCTGTCCCACCGTGCGGCTCGGAAGTTGTCTCCGATCACGAAGAGGGAGAATAGCGCGGTGCGCTGCTGGTAGAGGAACGTGTTGTGGGCAGACGCGATGAGCTGAGCGCGGACCTCTGCGCGCTCCTCCACGTCCGCCTCCGGCGACTCGAACTCACCCTCTTTGTCCTCCCATGGGTCGTACTTGGAGAGTCCCTGTCTAAAGTCGATGTGGAAACGGGCATGTGTCCAGTCCGGTCGGCCGTTCGACGGGAGGTAAGCCACAGGATAGATAGCCGCAGCGACCTTCGCTCCGGATGGGTCCGAAGGATCTGCGTTGCATCTCCACAGAACCGCCTTGTAGCCATTAGGAAGCTCGATATCGTTGATGACCCGAACCTGTGACAACGTGAGTATAGGAGATACAAACACCGAGGGGCAGCGAATGACACGTACGACAGTCTTCGCAATGGTATCCTCCCGGTGAGATGGCTGATACTGGTTCTCCGCGTCAGCGTCGTGAAAGAACAGCCCGTTCAGGGCCTTCCGCGCCTCTCGCAGTTGTCCGGCAGGAATGTCGAGCAATCCTGCTGATAGAGGTGGTAGGAGATCTGCAACAAAAGTCTCAAGGTCAACGAGAACTGTTGTGCCCATGCTTGATTGTGCCTAGGGAAGGGCAGTCAAGGATGGCTGTAGGGTGACTGCAATGGGATTGAGGTTGCTCGAACGCGTGCAGCTGCGCCTTTTAACACGTCTGCAGCATCTCCTTCAGGTGAACAATGAGGTGGCAAAGGAACATGTGATTCATTTTGAGAGTCGGAGTTTAGAGAGACGCGCCTGTTGTTGTGTCGTGAAGGTTGGAAGGAGAAGAGCGTCTCGGGCTAGCCAAGCTGCGAATGACGTCAACAACAGCTACCACGAGTTAGACGCCCAATGCACTGGGGTGCACACTCGGACGTCGACACGTACTCTGCAGCCTGCACCTGCTCACGGTGTTCACGCTGTATTCTGCGCTGAGTGCGCGACGCCATCCGGGTGAGAGTCGCACTTGAAGCTTGAAGCTTGAAGCATGAAGCTTTGAAGCTCATAGCCTAGGTGATCAACGTCTAAGACCGAGTCGGACAACCCCGCCGTCAACATTCAAGGCCTACCCAGGCCTCCGCAACAAGGTCAAGGTGTAGTACAACGTTGTCAGCTAGGTGCAGGCCATCCCAACTTGCCCTGCGCTGAATGTATATGCGCCTTGTAACCCCTCACAGATACTGTCCGCCCGTGCAAACACCCCCCGCCGAGCTCCGCGCACACTTCAAGAAGCTCGCTATGGTGCCGGGTCGTCGCTTTTCAGGCCCGCAGCCCCATGTACCGCGCCTACCGCAAGCTGACCGTCCGCGGCGCGCGCTAGGGCTATGTGAACGTCCTTACTGACCAAACCGCACCTGCACGAATCTCTGGGGCGACATTCATGGATCCGGCGAACCTCAGGGCACCCCGGCTCAGCAATAATTTTATCGCACACTCGACGCTTGAGCTTGGACTGTTTTGCTTGTCATCATACTGTGGGACAGGCTCGAGCATCTTCGGCCGTCCTTGCCACTCATTGGCTCCGTGTGCACTCACAGCGGCGCAACGCGTCTATCTAAAACATCGGTGAGTTGCTGTCTGCGCTGTCTACCCGAGCCCTCCATCTCACTCGCGTGGAGAAGATCTGCAGCGCGCCCAAGGCGTGCATGAGGTACATCGGGACGCGCTCCCCTCGCGGGGTTCACCTTCGCCACAAGCTCGTATCAGTCATATGGCCGACCTCACCACTCGCGTACCGCACCCCGACACTCTCGTGCCCATGGGCGAGCATCCGACGGCCACCCGGCCGGGCATGCCGACTCTCAGCACAGGGCGCGGTCGTGTTCGCACGCCGCACCGTTGTCCGGTTCGTCCACTCGCCGGGTGGCGCGCTCGAGCACTCGCACCTGGGGCTCTCAGCGCGCGGTCGTCGACGGAGAGGATGGTGAGAGGTCTCTGCAGCAAGACGTGGAGAAGCTTGGGTTTAGAGAGGATTCCAGGGAGGAGGCGGGACGGATCTGCACCGGACGAGGCGAGCAAGATCTGATGACTTGCCAGCGCCAGCGATGTACAACGAGCGACGAGCACGTTCAGACCGTTTAGCGCAAACGAATGCACGCGTGAACCCGCGCATATGATAGAGCGACCGAGTAGAGCTACACGAATGAGATCTACATACACTCGCCAACGTGTCGAACACTCGACCTGTGCCAGCAGTGTGCCTCGCACAAATTGATGTATCTAGAGAAACGTATATCAATTGCGATGAGTGCTGCAAGTATGGTACAACGATAGCGATGAGGGATTGGTGATTAGGAGCGAGCAGCAGATGGGGATGGAGGAGGCACGGTAGCGAGACGAATGAGGCGCTGTTGAAACATACGCGTATGCGGGGATGAGGGAGAAGACAAGGAGCGAGAGAGACTACACGAGATGGCTGGCACAGGAGACGAGGAGAAAAGACAAGGCGGGGGTGAAGGAAAGCGCGGAAGGGCGCACAGCGCGGGTACCTGCCAGTGCCCCGACGTCCAAAGGGCGGGCGATGGCCGCATGCGCTCGCTGCGCGCGAATCAATGACCTCCTTCAGGTGCGGTACTGGCCAACCCCGGGGAGACCAGAGGACGAGGAGTTCGTCTCCGGCAGCTTGCCAGACCCGGTGGTCGACGCGAAGTGGGGCCCGGTCCCCGTAGACGTGAAGCTGGACCCGGCGGTCCCTGTGGACGCGAAGTTGAATCCGCTACCAGTCGACGCGATGGCGCTGGATCCTGCCTTCCTCGGACGCTTGGAGGCCGAGCCGCCTTCACCCGTCCTGCGAGAGCTACTTCCGCAGGTGGTGCGAGGTTTCGCCTCCCGCGGCATCAGGACGATCCGGGGCTCGTAGTCGACCAGCTGATCTTGGACTACCCCAGTGTCAGACCATTCTTGCGCCGGGATCGAGAGCATGCTGGCGAACAGGGACAACACCATCTTGTGGTCCTTAAGACGTTCCGCCAATTCCCTCTGGTCGTCTGTCGGCGCCTTCTTCTCATCTTTCTCCTCGACGGGCGGCGGAGGGTCGGGCTTGTCCTGTATGAGCCACGATGGCCAGCCCGAAGCACGAGGCGGCAGGAGTTGGAACTGGGTAGGTGCTTTGAGACCGGAGCTCCCCACGGCTGCCACGGTGTGGGCCTTCGAGGCCTGTTCTTTCAAGAACGCATTGTATTCCAGGATTGCATACCTCGCTTGGAAAGGCGGGAGAATGGCGGAGATCAACCGGTTGATAGGATTCTCCGTCGTCCAATCGAGTTTCCACAGGACCAGGTTACCACTCTTGCCTTTGATGCTGCCGTCCAGCATGGCTGCGCGCTTTGCCACGCTGCACTGACGCCCCTTCTCGTCATCGGTCTGGAATGTGTCGAAGTACTGAGTGACGAAGTCCGTGGTGTTGAGGAGGTTGTGGGGGAGGAAGCGGACGGCGTAGAAGAGCATGACGTGGAAGAAGGATTCTAGTTCGTCCGCAACGGAGACAGGTTGCGTCCACTGAGAGTCGACGTATGCGACGGACATAAATTGCCATGTCCCCTACGGTAAGGTCAGAAAACGGGTCGGATGAATGGTACTGGCGAGGACGTACTGTACGTTCTGGCTGTCTTGCCTTGTTCTGAGCTACGTCTTTGAGAAAGGGTTTCGCGAGCTCCCAGTCCGTCAACACCCCACGCCACACAACAGCCTCCACGCCATCTTCATTGAGCTGGAGACGTGGAATAATGAGCACATTGCCCGAGCTGATATCACGGTGGAGGAGTTTAAACTCCTCGAACACTCGATGGTGAGCTGTTTGGGCAGTCAATATCCATTGTGAGAGGAGGAACACGAAGTATGTACGTACTCCAGATGCAGTCAAACATCAGTCGTACGAGCTGCCAGGCGGTCCTAAACTCTTCGAAAGGGAGGCAGACGTCATTCACCGCGATGCGATAGTGCATATGTTGACGTAGAGACTTATTGAAGTCCGCAGCGTTGGACTCGCCTTCGGTAGGAGAAGGCTTACCCGGACCCTTGCCATCGTCCTCGTCAACGGAGAGACGGCGCTTCTTGCTGACATTCTGGTCGACGGTAGAGACAGAGAGAGTGACGTTCTGGCTCGCAGCACGGCAACGATCGGCCTCTCTCCTCTTCAGGCGCTCCTTGTGTCGGGCAGTCAAGGCACGTTGATCCCTCACATCCCCGTGACAGAGGACCTGGGGCACGATGATATCGTCGTGGCCTGCGAACTTCTCCAGGTAGATGCCTTCCGGCTCGACGCCCTCGTAGAATGGACGCCAGGAGTCTTTCAGGAACACGAACGAGCCCGTTCTCGTGTCGACAGCAATGTACCCTCGAGTAGCCCGACCGAACATGGCTGACGATTGGAACACCGGCTTTGCGACAAGGAACGTGCGCACATCCCCCTCCGATTCTATCTTGAGCTTGTAGCGCGGCCAACCGGGGACAAGAGACTCCCGGAACTTGTCTCGAACATATCGGAAGATGCGCTTCGTGTTGTTCTTCCAGGTTTCCATGCTCGCGAGATCGGGGTCGGGGTCTTCCGGAGGATCGTTCGCGGAATCGTCGGCGAGCTCTGGGGTAGCATCCTGTCCCTTCGCAGAAGCTTTCCGGGCTCGAAAGTCCTGAGGCTTGGCCTTCTGAGGCGTACCGTGCTCAGGTCGGGGTGGAGTGCTTACGGCAACTGCACCTGGGGCGGCGGTGGAGGCAGCGGGAGCAAGGTCTTCGTTCTTCGGAGGGTTCGCCGGCGAGGGAACATAGTCTTCTGTTCCGGGCTCCATGTAGTCCATGTCCTCGGTGTTGGCCAGCGCTAGCTCGTCCATAATCCTGAATGCCGCGTTGCGTGGAAGCATCAACTTGGCAGTGGGGTCAAGGCCTTGGTCGTCCTTGTTTAGCTTGACAAGGCGCACGACGAGCTTTAGAAGAGCCTCGGTGTCTTCGAGATAGTTGACTTTCTTCGACACGATGACGCCGGACCTGTCCCACCGTGCCGCCCTGAAGTGATCGCCGAAGATGACAAGAGAGTATAGCGCGGTGCGATGTTGGTACAAGAACACTTTGTGAGCGTAGGAGATGAGCTGGGCGCGCGTACGCGCACGGTTCACGGAAGGGGACTCTGGCAGACTAGAGTTGTCGCCCCATGGATCGTAGGACTTGTCCCTCTTGAACTCGATGAAGAACCGGCAGCGAGTCCAGTCTGGGTTCTCGGTGGAGGGGACCTCATCTTCGAGATAGAGACCAGCATCGACCATGTCTCCGCTCTCGTCGGGTTGGAGTTCCCTGTACCTCGATAGGTGAGCCCTATACTTGTAAGACGGAACGACGGTGTTGATGACGCCGACCTGTGAGGTATTCGATGTCAGCCGCGGAAGCTTGAGATGAGAGAACAAGCGTGAACTCACCACAGCTTCGGCGATCACGTTCGTCAACCGTTCACACTGCATGTTGGGATCCGTTGGGCTATAGAGAAGTTTGTCCAGGACGCTCTTTGTGTTGTCCAAGGTCTCCTTTGGGATCGAGAGCGCGTCGTCGGGCAGGGACGGGAGAAGATCCTTGACAAAGTCGGCGAGTTCGACGAGTACAGTCGTACCCATGCTGGAGCCACTGTCACGCTGCAGAATGCGGTCGTAGATTGCGTTGCGCTTGGGAGGGATACCGTTCCTGGGTGAATCGAAACCGTATATGGTCTGCCGGCTTGTAAGGGCTGGTCGTCTGATCTTACGGGGCTTTGTACGCTGGTCAACCCGTTTGAAAAGGCATGCCCGGAGAGTCGGCCGTGTTGAACAGACCAGAGATGGGGAGGTATCGTGTACCTTGCAGGCAGGCGCGCGCGTTTGGTAGATGCGAGGGGGTGTGGCTAAGCTAGCCACGCTGCGGTTTGGCGATGACGGCAGCGGCGAACGAATTGGAAATTGCAGATGCACGTCTGTCCTTTCTCAGGTTTGATTTGTTAGAGGGTAGGACAATGAGAAGACGTACGATCGTCTGGCCGGTGGTGGTGGAATGAGGGCAAGATGCAGCAGAGGATCGTGAACTTGGTTTCAATTGCCTTTTCGGGTGCTGCATTAAAGCGATAGTTGCCTTCGTACACATGCCCTGCACACCTTACTTCTCGCCGAGCGAACTCTCGAGACCGCTCTTAAACACGGCGCCCGCCTCCTCGAGGACAAAAGAATCCCACGTGGACGTGCACGTCCTACGCATGCACGTCAGAAAGCGTCAACGGCTGGTGAGGGGGCACACATACCCGGAAATTCTCAATTCCCGCATGAGCAGGTATGCACCGCCATCCCCACGCGCGAGCGCGAAGTACTCCGTCTACCTATCCATGCTCTTCGGAACGCGCGTGTCAAACGAGGTCTGCTCGACAAGCTCGTGGAAGCTCAGATTCGCGTGCGCATTCTCCACACTCTCATGCACCCGGATGGCGACCCGCGCGAGCATCATGCTTCTTGGGGGAACGGTCAGGTAAGCAGCGTACGGGCTGCGTTCCAGCTCGGCCTACCAGGATTCGATCCCGTAGAAAGTACATTGATTATAACGCGACTAGTACAGCTGTCGAAAGGTGTCAGCATTACCCTCATAGATGTCATCCAGCTCCACTGCACGACGTACTCACCACTCCGCATACAACAAACGCTGGTTGAGTTCGACCGGCTCGAGCGTCGGACCCTGCACTACCCCTCCGTCGCCCCTCCGAAACGCCTCCCCATGAATGTCATGCGCCCGGTCGCGCGCGGGCCGCCGAGCTCGTGAACGGAGAAGCGCTCGAGAGCCGGAGGCGTGCTGAACAGCATGTGCGCGTACTGCGTCATCGTCGTCTTCCCGTCATCCCGGATGCGTCACCCGGGCCCCAGTCTCAGAGGAGGTCGGACGTGGAGAACGCATTGATGGTCCACATAAGCGTCTTCAGCGCGAAGCAGGACTCGGATACTACTAGTAGTAGGCCCGGTATGCGCATGGTGTTTGGGTCGCACAATCGCAAGAGAGCTGCGAGAGCAAAGATTGAATGTGAGCTGAGAGCTGGCGCGGGGGGGGGAAGGGCACGCACGTCGTCGGAGTCCGGGTCGCACGCATCAGAGACCTTGACATGCTACAGCTTCGCGAGATGCGCATCCCGAAACATGGAAGTGGGCCAGTAACATGCCGCAGTGCAGCGGCAATGAATCTCGGGATGTACAGTAGCGCTATAGAGTGGCCGAAGAGTCTGTTGACGTGCGCGACTTCGTCGCGGTGTGCGCCCGCGATCGAGAGGTACGGAATGCGGAAGGAGTAGGTGGTGTTGGTCGGCGAGTAGTAGGGGGAGAGGATGGCCACTGTTTTGAGATCGCGGGACAAGCTATTGGCGGCGAGTCGTCTCCCTCTGCGCCGCGCATCAAGACAAGGGAGAGGTCTTCGAGGTCCGCTTTGCGTGCCAGGAACTGTATCGAAGACTGACTGCGTACCTCGGAAATGGCTTGTAGCCGCCGCGCCTTTCGACGAGTATGTACCATCTCGTGCGCGTAATTCATAAATAGCATCAGAGGCAAGAAGCAGACGGGAACATGGTGATACGAGAGATGTGGATAGACGCGTTTGCGATCGGGTACACCATGGTCGGAGGGAGAGTACTGTAAGGTCTGGAGGTTTGGAGCAGCTGCTTTAGACGCCCAAAGGCTGAGCGCATTCCGAGAATCTCGGACACCGTCGCGTGCGTCGGCCCACTCAGCGCTGCGCTTTCTTCCTTTCCTCTTCCTCCATGCCTTGTGTCTTCATCTCTACCAAGTCTCGAAAAGCGACAGATAGCTTGTGAGAAGGAAATATCTACGTTGTAATATTGATCTCAGAGCAGAACACCGAACAGTGGACGCTCCAACCAGACCGAGTATGGGCGCGCATGGCAGAGCTCCTCCATCAGAGCTCAAGACTATTCGAGACGTGCCGCACCTACGTGGCCTGGAGGCTCGTAATGCTGATAAGCATGTTTAGCCAGTGCGCATCTGAACGTGTGCATGCTCATGAGCGAAGCAGCTCACCGATTACCCTAACTCACGCAGACGCGCAGATGGCATCCCAACTCACTCACCCCTCCCTCGCCGCACTCGCAGAGCTTATACACTGTGTTAGTTGATGAGGCGTTCTCTGCGCTGAGCTTGAGAACCCATCATCTTCCCGCGGCGCGCCCGATACTAAGGAGCAGCTCCGCCGCCACTACATCCGCGCACCACACGAAGTGATCCACTGGCACAAGGGCGACATCGCCATCCTTGTCCTCAATGCCCGCGATTCGGAGGACTGCAGGAGCAGACTGGTAGAAGAGGAGGTCCGTCTGACAGAGAGCGAGGGCGAGAAGCTGGTCCATCAGTAAAGTGTCACCAGATCTTAGCGCTCTGTGGGCTCTTCCACAGAGCTCACAGAGCCTACAGACTCAGAGCTCCCAGACACCAACAGAGGTTTTTTGGGGGCTTGCCAGACGCTGTGGGGGGGCCCAGGGTGGTGTTTTACGCCACCCAAAAATCCTCTTAAACATCTTACCATCTGGCCAAATTGGCCAGACACCACAGAGCCCTAAGATGTCCACAGATCCGGTGACGTTTTACTGATGTCTTCGTCCTCAACACAATCGGCACGTACCCGTGTGTACTACGCGCCCCTTTGCTACTAATCTCAGACGTGTCTCATAGTTCTCATCCCTTGCGGTAATGCTCAGGCATGGCTGGGATAGCTCCGACACTCTACACCCACCCTTCTCGTCAAGTCAGCAAACCAGCCCAGCGATCAAATCTGTCCTTATCCACCGCTCTTGCCCTGATGCGCCTCATGAAGGCGTACAAGCTGAGCGCGTGGGGCACCACAGTCGGCTTCGTCGGATACCCATCCATCGGAAAGAGTGGTCTGATCAACTCTCTGAAGCGGTCCAAGGTAAGCCATATACAACCCATCTCAGCGTTTCTGACACGTTTCTGGTCGTAGGCTTGCGCAGTGGCGGCATAGCCAGGCCACAAGGAGCTACAGACGGTTCAGCTCGAGCGTGGTCTGTGGGCCATAGACTCCTCCGGCGTCGTCCTCGACGATGACTTCGAAGACGGAAAAGGGACAAGCAAGTGTAATATCCTCCTGAGGAACGTCACCGAGGCCGAGGACATTGAAAGGTCCAGCGTCGTCGGTAAGTTGGCTTCTCGCTTGCCATGTGCTCGCACTCACTACCGTAGTGGAGGAGATCCTCTCATCCCCTCCCTGGGACGGCACCCCCGACCGACATCCTTGCCGCCTCACGTAAGGTCTTCATGGCCTGGAAGCACCAGAGAATATTGTACTTCTCCACTCCGACCGTGCCCTCTCTCTCATCCCTTCCCTCTCCCGGGGAGCAGCAACGAGATCGCCCCGGGTGTGGAGAGCTATGACCAGGCACCGAGCTCGCGAAGCCGTTCACGCTCGACGACCTCTTCGACGCGGCGGATGCGGCGATGGCTGGCGAAGAGTTCGTCGAGGAGATGGACAAAGACGGGTGAGTCTGTCCAACAACCGTTCGCACAGGGCACGGCTCACACCCACCCGGGCTGTAGCGAGCAGATGGAGATGGACACCCTCACACTGCATATTCCCGCAGGTGTTTGGCGCTCCGTCTCTCCCGCATCTTCCCTCATGTCCTCCGCGACGAGCATTCGTGTGTGTATGTCGGGGAGCGTGCATGAATACCTGGTGAGTTTTCGTGTCATGCGGGACTGTTCGATGGTATTGATCACGTAGCTATCATTATCTTATGGCCAACTACTTTCAACCGTTCGCTCTCTTGCGAGGTGTCTGGTGCGTTATCGCGGCCCCACTCGTCCCAATGACCATACAGCAGTCGTTATTCATGGGCAATATCGTCGACGTGTACGTCCCACCTCCCCCGGCCCGCTCCGTCCTCCCACACTCGCGCTCGCCTCTAACGCTGACGCTGACGCTCGAACACTAGCCTCACTTCGATCCTCGTCTCACGCTCCATCGTCAACCTGCATGACATCGACGCGCGCGACAGTGGACACCGGGCAACCGATTCTCACCGACACGGACAAGACGCTCGGTCCCTAGCATGTGAGCGAGTCGGGCTCGGATGTGATCGTGTCAGCGGGTCGCGCCACCGCCCGGTCCGTCCACGCGCTCGAGCACTCGAACATGGGGACCCTCAGCGCGCGGTCGTCGAATGATGAGTACGGAGAGAGGTCTGTGGAGCAAGACGTAGCGGAGCTTGGGTTCGGAGAGGACTCCGGGGAGGTGGGAGGACGGGTCTGCAACGGACGAGGCGAGCAAGGTCTGATGACTTACCAGCGATGTACGACGAGCGACGAGCGCGTTTAGACCGTGCAGCGCAAACGAACGCACATGGGATGTCGCGCACGATAGAGCAGAGCTTCACGAATGAGATCTGCATACACTCACTAACGTGTCGGACACTCGACCTGTGCCAGCGTCTGCCTCGCACAAACTATGCAGAGAGACGTATATTGATAATGATGAGTGCTGCAGGTATGATACGACGATGGCGATGAGGGGATGGTGATTAGGAGCGAGCAGCAGATGGGGATGGACGAGGCACGGTAGCGAGACTGATGAAGCGTTGTCGAAACATACACTTGGCATAGGGAGAAGAAGACGAGCCAGAGATAATATACAATATGGCTGACACAAGGGACGACGAGAGGGAAGCAACTTCCGGGAGGGAGAACGGCGCGGGTCCCTGCCATGGCGCGCAATGCCTCACACGAGTCGGGGGAAGATCGGGGCAGACTCGCGACTAGGAGCCGCGAGCCGTCGAAACGACACGATCAAGTTCGGGGCTGGCCGCTGCCGCTGGGTCCGGAGAACGAGGGACGTGTGCCAGGCAGCTCGCCAGAAGCCGTCGGAACAGCGTAGCTGGATTGGCTGGTCTTGATACGTTTTGAAGATCCATCGCCGGTCCCGCGCGCGCCCGTGACCTGAGCGGTCTTCATGTTCTGCAAGATGATCCTCGGTTCGTAGCCGACAAGCTGGTCCTGCACGACCCATGCCTCCTTCCACATGGCTGGAGGCGTTTGCGTCCGGTCTCTAATGCCTTGGAACACCATAAGCACCCACTTGTGGGCCTCGAGTTTCGCCGCCAATGTCTTCTCCTCGTCGGTCGGTGGGATGAGGCTGGTGCCGCTATCTTTGCCTATCGGCCCGATCTGTTCGCCCGGCTCGTTCCATGGCATCTCTTCAAGCGGCTCTAGTTGCATGGGCGGAAGCCACATTTCCGGTTCATTGTTGTTGGCAGGGATTGCTGCGAGGCTGTCGTCCAACTTCAGTGGTTCCTTCTTCGACAACTTCGCCTCGTATTCCAGGACTTTGTACCTCGCCCGGAAGGCCATCAGGATGTGGGTGATAAGATTATTGAGCGGGGACAGGGAGGTACGTGAGTTTGTCAGAAACTTGAGCTTCTTGGCCTCGTTTTGCGGCCCAATGACGCCGGTGTACATAGCGTTCTGCTTCAGGTAGCCACAGCTGTGTATGTCGCCATCGTCGACCTGAAAGGTATCGAAGTATTGCATGACAAACAGTGCTGTTCCGCCGTCGACAAAGTGGGGAAGGAACCGCACAGCGAAGAAGAGCATCACATGGAAGAATGACTCTAGCTCGTCCGCCACGGCGATAGGATGTGTGAACTGGGAGTTGATGTATGCCACCGACATGAACTGCCATGTGCCCTGAAGAAGAGTGAGCGAACTTTCAAGCATTGCATGTATGAATACTTACAGTACGCTCCGGCTGTCTCGCTTTCTCCAGGGTTCTATCCTTCAGGTACGGTTTGGCGAGCTCCCAATCGGTCAATACCCCACGCCAAACGACCACCTTCTTCCCGTCTGGGGTAGTGATGTGGCGAGGAAGGATGAGGACGTTCCCTGAACTGATGTCGCGATGAAGAAGCTCGTGCTTCTTGTAGACGTGGTAATGTGCTGTCCGATGTGGTCAAAACGGTGTCCGTGACGCTATGATAGAACAAGGACTTACTCGAGATACAGTTATACATCAAGCGTATGAGCTGCTCTGTCGTCCTGAACTCCTCGAAAGGCAGGCACACGTCCCTCACCGCGATACGGTAATGGATGTGATGACGTAGGGCAGTCGCAAGTGATGGGGAAGGGTTGTTTGGGGACATGGTCGCTGTGTTGTCAAGCGGAAGAGGGCGCTTCTTCTTGTTCACCTGCTTCGCGGAACTGGAGGTCGAAACGGCAGGCCCCTCGCTGCGCCGGAGATCGTCCTCCCTCTTCTTCAGGATGTCCTTGTATTGGGCGGTGTACGCGCATTGATTCTCGACGTCACCATGGCAGAGGATGGTGGGTACGCTGATGTGGTCGTCACCAGCGAACCGCTCCAAGTAGACACCCTCTGGCTCAACACCGTCGTAAAATGGACGCCAAGAGTCCTTCAGAAATATGAACAAGCCCGTCGTAGTGTCAACAGCGATGTAGCCACGAGTAGCCCGACCAAACATAGAAGAAGACTCGAATGTGGGCTTCGCGACGAGGAACAGTCGATCCTCCCCATTGTATCGGATCTTGAGCTTGTAACGCGGCCAGCCAGGAACGAGGGACCTTCGGAACCTGTCCCGGACGTATCTGAACACGGGTTTCGTCACATTCCTCCACGTCTCGACACCAGCTAGATCCGGGTCGGGGGCTTCGGGTAGAGCTTCCGAGGTATCCTCGGGTGGTTCTTGGGCGGCGTCGGGGTCTTTCGCGGTCGCCTTCTTCGTTCGAGGATGCTTCGCTCGCGGCGCTTTGGGCTTTGACTCTTCTGTCAGAGATGCCCCAGCTTCTTCGACCTGGGGCGTAGCGCTTACTCCAGCGGTACCAGACGACGTGGAGGAGGGGTTCAGGAGGACGCTGGTAACAGGAGGGAAGGCGGGAGGGGGGACGTAGTCCTCGGTTCCGGGTTCCATGTAGTCCATGTCTTCCTCGCTGTTGGGCTCGGCTAGTTCGTCCATGAGCCTGAAGGCCGCCGTGTCCGGAGGGATCAGTTCTGCAGTGGAGTCGATACCTTGCCACTCCTCGTCGAGCTTGGCAAGGCGCACGACGAGTTGTAGGAGAGCCTTGGTGTCCTCCAGATAGTTGACCTTCTTCGACACAATGACCCCTGACCTGTCCCACCGTGCCGCTCTGAAATGGTCTCCGAAGATGACGAGGGAGAAGAGAGCGGTGCGGTGTTGGTAAAGGAAGAGCTTGTGAGCATACGAGATGAGCTGCGCGCGGGTGTTCGCGCGATCTTTGGCGAATGTCTCTGGCTGGCTGGAGCGGTCGTCCCACGGGTCATATTGGCGCTTTGCACCCTTGAACTCGATGAAGAACCGGCAGTGGGTCCAGTCCGGAGTCTCGGTGGAGGGGACTTTGTCTGCGGTATAGAGACCGGCGTCGACCTTGTATCCGCTCACGTCAGTTTGTTGTTTCCTGTACCTCGACAGATGGGCTTTGTAGTTGTAGGTTGGAACGATAGTGTTGATGATGTCGACCTACGAGATGTTCGGTGTCAGCGGTAGTCCTAGACAGTCGAGGGATGAGAGAGCAAGGGTGAACATACCACAGCTTCGGCGATCGGGTTCTCCAACGGTTCAAGCTTCTTCTTGGGATCCGTGTCGCTGTAGAACAGCTTATCAAGGACGCTCTTCGCGTTCTCCAACGTGTTCTCTGGAAGGGTGAGCGCGTCGTCCGACAGAGGCGGGAGAAGGTCTTTGATGAAGTCCGGAAGATCTACGAGTACGGTCGTGCCCATGCTGGATTCACCCTGGAGTCGGCGATCGAACGTTGCGTTGGGCGTGAGCACGATGCCGTTCTTGTGCCGATCGAAATTGTATGATTTGTGCCGCTTGTACGGGCTGATCGTCTGGCCTTTCTCTGCTTCGAAGACGGCGGGCCCTGGTGGGGCAGGCGGACGCGTATGAGGGTCGGTCATGTTGAACAGACCAGAGATGGGAAGGTGAGTGCATACCTCGTAGGTAATCGCAGGCGTTTTATGAGTGCGAGAAGGGTATGGCTAAGCTAGCCACGCTGCGGTATGGCGATGGCGATGGCGGCAAAGACGGATGAATCGAGAAATTGAGGCCCAGAGTATGCACGGCTGTCCTTTGTCAACGTTAATTTGGTGGTGGGTAGGATAATAGGAAGACGTACGATCGACTGGCCTGTGGTGGTGGGATGAGGGCAAGATGCGGCAGAGGGCCGTGAACTTGGTTGCAATTGCCTTTTCGGGCGCTGCATTGATGGGGTCCGCGCGGCGCTTGCCAAAAGGCACATTGTTCCTCCCCTTCTGCGCGAGTCATGCCGCCCATCTTCGCCATAGCCAAGGCACAAAAGTCGGATAAATTACGTTCCGTTCGTCCTCAGAGGCCGGCGAGGGGGCAAACAATGCGCAGATGGCACAACTGCGCCAACTTCCAACTCAATAGCCATGGCTCTCTGCCAAAGATCGGGCCGCAGACAACGAGTACCGTGCTCACCTCGTCGCTGCGCCCTTCTAGATCGATGCTCACGGCCCACAGGTTTTCTACAGCCGCTAAACGTGTGTAGCAGCTTTTCTGCGCCAACCGATGAATACTATCACTGTCATTCAGGATCAAGCGACCCAGGACCAATGCTTCGACTGCCCCGTTCGTGGCGCCTTCTCCCCCGCTGGCACACCTCCGTGCCTCCGGGTCTCGGTGCGTCAACTCGGACGGCGGCGACTTGATCACCTACACCATCTTCGGGACGACCGGCCGTAAGCACCTTCCCGCTTCTCCCCGGGCCGCTCGCCCTTCCTCACCTTCTCTCTCTCCCTCTGCAACGAAGATCGGTAGCCCGTCCATCTCCGTGCTGTGCGCGGCGCACTGCTACGGAAGAAGTGTTTATGCGGGCACCGAAGCAGCCCAGCGTACGGCTCAGCGCGCGAGGCCGGGAACGAGTGCATCGACATGCGATGTGACCTCGCGAACCAGGACATCACCACGACAGGCTCTTTCATCATATTTCTCTCGAGATAGCTGCGCCTGACACTGACGACGGACCTGCACAAATGATCATAACAACCGAGCTCCTCGTCAACAGTCTACGTCACCCCGACCTCACTGAGTCGGCACAAGGAATATGACCGCCTGCATAGCTGAGCCGTGGGTGAATCCGGACGAGAGCACCTCTCTGGTCACCCCTCTTCAATAGTGGAGGAGTTGTCCTGGAGACCGCGACTGTAGCTATCAAGCTGAGTGACCACGAAGCGATGCCGAAGCTTCTCGGCTCGCTCGTGAAAATCCCTGACTCTGCTCAAGACTGGCCAGATGCAAGTGCCGTCGGTGTGGACCTGCTCATAGGCTACGAACCCCGGCTTCGGTTACGTCTAGATGTCAAACCCGAAAAGGGAGCCGCACACCCGCGATGCCAGTGGAAGGGCCGCCAAAACACACGGACGGAAAGTGGCGGGTCTTCCTCGGCGGTCGCCTCCCATGTATACGCAGGTCAGATTCCGTCCCTCCCTTGCTCAGCGGTTGGGAGGAGAAGGACCGTAGTTGAGCGCCATATTTCATGTCTCATTCTCTTACCTCGACCTAGGTTCGTCTTGAGGAGCAAGTTTGACACACGCCGTCTCTCCGAAGGGGCTCGTCCAACCCCGGCGTTCTCCTTGCCTCCATCCGCACACTCTCATCTTCCTGTCTTGCCCCTCTCATCTACCGTTTATTTTTCTCATATACGTGTTTGCTTTACTCATCTTCTCATTGTTCATAACTCTGCGCGTTCTGTCTTCGTACTTCCTTTCCTCCGCCGCTCCGGACAACGTCTAACCGAGTCATACACTCTTACGCCCCTCATAGATCTATCATGCTCACCTTCCGTACATTATAGTACTGTGGCGAATCGGTAATCACATCAAAAGCACAGTTGGAACGAGAATGTACGGTCGGAACCACTACGCGGCAGCGACTACCCCAGCACGACTCGGAAGCATGCGCAAGGCGTACTCGAGAATCCACGGAGACGGCACTAACAAGGAGTACTGCTACGGCTTATATCTCCATGGTTTCAAGTCGACGAACGTCGCATCCGGGCCATTCACGGACTTGTCCTCTCCCCGGTGTAGACGTTCATCATCGGCTCACCATCCGCATCATCTCCGGTTTGGTAGAGACCGAGAGACGCCAGCGCCGGCAGACTGTCAAACAGCATGCGGGCATAAAGGTCCGTCAATATCCATTCTGCGCCGTCCGTGGGGTAGTTCTGCTATTGGTCGGGAGGATCCCAGCGGAGCACGCCCAAGACAGTGCAACCTGTGCCCCAGACGGTTGCCCTCAATGCTGGACAGGCTTCTCAAAGTCGCATCCCTGGGACGGCCATCGCATCGACGTCGAGGGCGATCTGGGTGAAAGGAGATGTATGAGTCAAGTCCTAAGTCCTAGCCTGAGTGTGACAGGCGAGGGCGACGTACATTGGTAAAGGCGTCGTATAAGTCTGTCGCCCCAGATAACCCGAGTTTTGGAAGACACGCGCCCTCGAACATGTAGGTAGGCAAGTAACAGGCAGGCGGGCACTCGCGATCAATGCGCCGTGCGATGTCGAACGTGACGGGTGTGGCTCCGAAGAGGCTGAGAGCATACGCGAGCGTCATTACAACTTGCTTCCACGCGTGCAAGATGGGCGAGCGGATAGAGGTGCGTGAGCGGCGTGAGGGGTAAGCGTGGGAGGTAGCTGGGCGCGAGATAGTATGCGTGAGCTCCTCAGAACCTGCGAGGTCGAACATTGAGTAGACACGCTCGAGACTCGGTTGGCTGGCCAGGATGGCCTCGACGCACGGAGGGTAGTGTCCCCACCCCGCGAGCACGCGCAGGTCACGGTGGAATGGCACGTGGAGCAGCAGCTTGAAGATCGACTCATCTTCGACGGTGAGCTCCAGCCACTTGAGCGACGCGAGCTGCTGAAACGCGCTCTTCAACGTCTGCAGGATGCTCGCGCCGCCGCGCACGGATACCACAAGTGCCCGGACCGCGAGCGCACGGTACGGCCTCTTGACGAGAGAGAGTATGAGGAGGATGGTTTGCATGCACGACGGCACTGCGATGGTGTAGTAGAGCGCGGCCTTCGAGCGCGAGCGCCTTGCAGAGCGTCGCGATCGACGCCATCCAGAACGTATACTCTTCTCTCGCGAAGTGATCGAAGACCATGAGAACAAGCTCAGGAGGGAGCTTAAAGCATTCTCGTCTTTCCTCTTCATCTGTAGGAGATTCATCAGCTTCGATGATCGCTTGCGCGTGTGGTTGGACCGTACTCACCTCGAGTGTCGCATTCACGCGTGCTTGACGACGCGTCTCAACTATGTCAAGCGCATTTTGGAGAGAATCGGTGGGTAATCATGCGGCAGAGTATCTGAATCTGAACCAGCCGGGGGTACGTTCACAATAAAAGTGGAACTGCAATCACTCGAGATCATGACCTCAGATGGTGGTTAGAAGGTAAGGCAGTAGGCGCTGGGCGAGGCAGCGCTGGCGTACAGAACTCTCGTCCAGGTCCAGGGCATCGTCACTCGCTTCAAGGACGATACATATATCTCATAGACGGCCGCACATTTCGCGGAGAGGTGATGCAGCAGGAAGTCTAGAGACATAACAAATACAGTTACAGAGACCGCGCAGAGTACATTCTAGACATCACGATCTTACTTCTGGGATTCCTCCTCCTTCGCCTGTAGAACCGCGGCGATGACTTTCGCGTGCACGTCCTTGCCTGCAGCGACCACACCATAGTTCTCGCCGAGCGTCCTCCCCAGGCCGAAGTCGAGCGGCTGCCCGCGACCATCCGTAATCACACCGCCCGCCTCCTCGACGAGGACGGAGCCCGGGGCGTGGTCCTATATATCTGCGTCAGCGTCCGCCAACGAATCATACTGCGCGCAGACGTACCCAGATCTTCTCCTTGTATCCAGCGCCAGTCGGCATGCGCAGGTACGCGCCGCCGTCCCCGCGCGCGAGCGCGCAGTACTTCGCCTGGCTGTCCATGCGCGTCGGCGCGCGCGTGATGCCCAGGATCTGCCCGACGCGCTCGTTGAAGCTCAGCTTCGCGTGCGCCTTCTCCACGCTCTCCAGGAAGTTCAGCGTCTCGCGCGTCGAGGGCGGGATCGCGAGCCGCGTCGCGGGCGCGGAGAACGGGCGCTCGAGCGAGAGCTGGTACGCGCCCTGGCCGCGCACGGCGACGAAGAGGCAGCCGCGCGGGCCCGCGGGGTCGGAGGCGGAGACGGGGAGGTTCGGGCAGCCGATGACGCCGAGCTCGGGGCGGGAGTCGACGATGAGCGCGAGGCAGACGGCGTATTGCTCGCCGCGCAGGAAGCCCTTCGTGCCGTCGATCGGGTCGAGCGTCCAGAAACCTGGAGTACGACCACGGAAATCAGTATCTCAACACAAGTGTAGGGCGCGGATATAGCCAGAGCTCCGGCCTCTTGCAACATTTGCGCATTCAAGCAAGGGAAGCAAAAGGAAGCTCTGCTGTGTGGTCATACCCCGAAAGGACACACGCCACGCGCGAAGCCAACGCACATCTTTTGAGGATAACATGGAGGAAAGAAAGCAGTACTCACGTCCTGTCCTGCCACCCTCGTAGTTCCCGCGGTCGATCGCGTCCAGCAGCTGCTCACTAGTCTGCCCTTGGTTCGGACCGAGGCCCCACTCCTCCTTCTCGCCCTCCACGAGCGGCGCGGTCAACGTCTCGCTCGCGAGCTGCACGATACGCTCCCGTAGGGCCTTGCCCGACTCCTGCCGCAGGTCCGCCGCGTCCTCCTCGCCGACTATGGGGTCCTGAGGGAAGGTGCGCCCGAGGATCGTGTTGACGACCGCCTGCGCCGCGTAATCGCCCACTATCCACACACATCGCTGAGCATCAGGGTGCGCGATCTCGAGCACGCCGCATACGTACCGGTGACGGGGCTCGCGTCCTCCTTCGTGAGCGTCTCCTGCTTGACGAGCTTGTTGAAGACGGACGCGGTGAGCACGCACGCGCGGCGCACGGCCGCGATGGCGACCTGTTTTTCAGCAGCGTAGGTGGGGGTGGACATGATGTGCGATAGACGGTGCGTTTACCGGCGTCGCGGCGGGCTTTAAGAAGGGGTGGAGGCGCATCGTCGACGAGCGAGTCAGAAATGGGCTGTTGCACACCGCGCCACGCGGCGCGCGCCGCTCTCGCGCGCGCTCAGGCTCAGCGGGCGCGTCTTCCAACCACGGCGTCGCGTTTTGCGAGGAGACTCCCGCGGGGAGACAGAGGATCGCTCAGCATTCCAAATGGCTGTCCAAGTCACGCAGAGATGGGTGGTTGAGTGTGGCCAGCACCGTCGAACAGCAGGAGAGGGATTTCAGTGAGCGCTTCGGCGAGCGCCCGGGGCGCGATGAGGCCAACTCTTCACTGGACCACCATCATGGACTATCCGAATGTCGAGAACCGAGTGTTGTCTAGACAGAGTGACATGTGAGTGTATATGTGTATGTATGTGGGTAACCAGCGATTTAAGACTGTGCTGATTTGTCTGGTAGTGGGCGCGATGGTGCCTACAGGGACACCTCCTAGGACGCCCGATACACTGGGCCTCCGCAACATCCACAAAGACACACGACACACGTATGTACACCACTACACACCTCCGCCTCTGTTCATCCTGGCGAGGCGCGAGCAACAAGTAGATACTCAGCCTATCAGGTCGGGTGTCTGCATGTCTTCAGCACATTGCGACATAGGCAGCCTTTACGGATCGAAGCACACCTGAGGGCCATCATGTACAAGAAGCTGGACTCCTGCATATCGTTGTACCCACCGAAAGATGGGCAGCCGCTCCCGCCACTCACCGCCGGTACGACTCACCGCACCTCATCACCACCGCCGTACTGATGCCTGGTCCGCTGACACTCGCATTCTCCCGCAGGTTCACGACAGGAAGCTCGGGACCCTCCCGCCCGCTCCCGACTCCGTACGTCGGCCCTGTCGCACTCCGGAACCCTATTCCCTGCGCATGCCTCGAAGTCTGCGTTCGCCCCCGAGCGAGCGCGCTCCGTCACCACCTCCTCGCTTCCCGCCTAGCGATGCCGCGTCCAGTATGCTCCACGCAGGCGGCATCGGTTGACTGACGCTTGCTCTCCCTTGCCCTGTACGTGCTACCGCACGGCAGGATAGAAACTGAAGGCGTCCCCAGACTGCCGGTACGACCCATCGCCACAACCCCATTGATTCCCCGGATACCCCAGCTTGACAGGATCATCGGAGCTCGCCCGCTCGAAACCCGGAGCGCGTTCTGTGAATACATCGCAACAGGCAATCGAGCAACCTCCTTGGTTCAGCGTTCGCTCAAAGTTCGAGCCCGAGCGCTCCGTCGCCGTCTCTTCGCCTCCCGTCCAGCGGTGCCGCGGTGTCGCCTCTAATTCGCTCCACGCAACCAGGGTCGACTGGGGGACGCTCACTGGCCTTCGACCTACACCATCGCGCCGCAGGACAGAATCAAGAGGCATCATCCTTGCCCCGCCGGGACCCGAAGACCACGGAGTGCTCGTCAACCTCGGCCGCTGCTTCCATCATGCAGGCCTCCGCAATCCCCGAGCTCCGAGCTTTAAGCTCCGAGCACGGCGCCGCCGGCGCGTCGCGCCCATGCGTACCGAACGCTGCGGGGACGAATGTATCAGCCGGCTCTGCGAAGCACCGTTGTTCTGCTGCTCCGCGACACGCGCAACTGGCAAGAAACAGGCCGGGGCGTTACGCGTGGAGGATGGGTATACGCTTCAGGTGTGTTTCTGTGTCTTAGCTGTCGTTTATCTGAAGATCGCGACAGGAAGCATACGGCAAAGCATGAGGACGCGACGGCGGCGTGCACAGCAGTTTACTGTTGTAGTCTGTTGTTACATCTCTTTGCCATACTACCCTGGCGCTGAACACGATCCCGCAGGAACGTTCCCGACGGAAACCGGAGCGGGTCGACCATCTCGGGACGGCGACGTGCCGCCTCTCCCGCACGCGAAGAGAAGCCCGACGCTGAAACCCTCGAGCTGTTCAATGGCAGATTGGGGTTCTGCGACCGAGGCGGGAAGACGCACTATGACGGCATGGGGCTCGCGCTATCCCCGCGATGGGCAGCGCGACGCCGATGCGTTTGAGTTCGAAACGCGTCTGCTCGAACCAGGGGCGGAGAAGTCGTTGCTTCGGACGTGCTGGACTATGCGCTGCGGAGCTTTCGACGTGCTGGAAGATGTGCCGCTCGGACGGCCCTTCAAGTTGGTCGACAGGAGAGAAGGCGTTTGTGACTGGCTTCAGACGTGCTGGGAGATACGCCGCTGTGCTTCCCCTCTGCCAGGGTCACCCGCTCAGCAGGCCTTCGATGTCAGCGATGGTGCAGAAGGCCAGTTGGTCGGAAACGATCAGGTTTCGAGTATCTCCGCCTGTCGGCGGCCCGCCGGTTCTAGAGGATGCAAGACAGTAGTGGTGTGTGGTCTACTGTGCGGAGAGTGAAGGGATCGCATCGTCGTCACTGGGCCTCAGGTGCTGCGTCGCGCAGGCTCCCTGTGAGGATCATCAATCAATGGTTCACAATGAGATCAGCATTACGCTTCGACGGCTCGCCCAGCGCAATTCAGTGGGAAGGCTCGATGACTCGAGGGCATCTACGCTACGGCCGTCGCAACCGACGCACATCGATGCTGTGCGGGATTCTCCCAGCGCGACGGAGACTTCAGTGTGCACTCGAGGTGGTGAGGGCCAGCACTGGCTGGGCCCCTCGGCATCGAACACGCTGTCAGAACGAGTTCTATAGATCTCGACTACCGATACGTCAAGCTTGCCGGCGGTGGTCCCTGGACGACCCACAAGCGTCAACAAACTCGCGCGGCAGGTGCCCTCTGCATCCTCCCCGAGGATCTGGGCCAGCCCTTGTACCGTACGCGGATGAATGAAACGGCTACGCGCAGCTGCTAAGATTGCCACCGTGCGACGCGGGCGAGGGAGCGCGGGATAGGCGTGGCCAGCTGCGGTGTCCTGACATATCAATCACGCCCAGTTTGACGTTGCGCTCGTGATGTCGATGCGCTGCCGCGAGAGAAAGGCTGCCAGGGCCGGCGCAGACAGAGACATCTTCGCAGAATAGATGGCGTGGGCATGGCGAGATGCCCACCAGCCAGCGCGGGTGCGGACGAGGGAAGGAGGAATGGATCTGCGACGCCAGGCACGCGCGCGCGCGTCTGCGCCTGGTGCCGGGCTATATACCGGGCTAGCGCGATGCTCGATCTGTACGTCCCTTGTTCCGCTTCGCCTCGCTTGGGCTCAGGAATCATCTCCCCCGCGGTGCTATAAGTACGGCGCCCCGGCCGTGCAGTGCCAGGCGAAGCCTCGCTGCCTATGCTCGCCCTCCGCGCCGCCGCACCCCCGCGACGCGCCTGAGCCTCCGACTCCGCGCTCGCATCACGCCCTGAGCTCCCTCACGACCGCGCTCTTCTGGCGGGATGGCCGCCCCCGGCCCCGCACAGATGCCGCAAATACCGCCTGGTGCGATAAAACTGGACGACACCCTCGGGGCGGCGTTTCTCGGCCACTTCGTCACCACTCTGTAGGTCTAGCATCTCGGACGTATCGGCCAAGCGTGTCTTATCCTGCCATGCCGCGTTGTCAGGCTCTATGGCATCACCACACTTCAAGCGTTCATGTACTACAGGAGGAACCAGAGGGATAGCAGCGCGCTGAAACTCTCGGTCAGTACAAGCAACATATTTGGCTTAGCTTTTTCGTCTCTGTTGTGGCAAGTTCGTTCGGTCGTCTCGGCGGAATGCAGTTGCTGGCGATCGCGAGTCGATCTTGCAGCAAGACTCTGCAACGTCTCCCTCACTCGGCCTCGCCACATCCGGCATTGCGACTATCCCTGCCGCGTCTAACTCTGTAGAATCATACTGAACGACGCTTTTCAGGTCTTCGTCATATGGTAGCTTCAAGGGCTTTCATCCCGACCCTACATCATGTGTTGAGTATATATATCAATCCAGGATCCTCGACAGCCTCCACGCAGGCCTCATCACTGGCGCGATATATTGGTACTGTGTAACGAACTTCACCAACCTCTTGGCTGTGCAACGACCTATCTGGTAGGCGTATCAATACATCTGAGGCTAGCGTACTCGCCCTGAACAGTGACGCTACTCCCTTCAGGCCGATACCGGTACGTCGCCAGGGGATAGAATGACCACCATGATATTGATATCATAGGCTATACCAGACCATGATCATCGTCTCGGTACGTCTGCTATGTATCACTCGTGACAGTCCTCCTCACGCCCATCGTAGAATCTCAGTAACTCAATAGTACGCTGGTGAGTACCACAAGTTCATCATCACGCTCAACACACGTCACTGACGACCCCTTCCCCGCCTCCGCGCGTAGCATCTTCGGATATCGAATATGGAAGTGTGAGGAATATGTTTGCTCAGCCTATTCGAGATGCTCAAGCTCATCTAGTAAGCAACCACAACTGGATTTTGCCCGGCATCATTGTGCGTCCTGTGCCTTTGCGATGTCAACGAGCCACTACTGATAATACGCCGTCTCTCTGGTTACAGGCCTTCTTCTCCGTCTTCATCTTCGGTACGTCCGCGGTGCCGCCCACCCTTCGACGTCTACGGTTTCTAACAGACGCCATTACTGATCGCAGTGGACGCCACCTGTAAGTCACGAACTCCAAGCCCGGTCTCTCAGGACGCTCATACCTGACCTTCATTCGTCCAGACTTCGCCGTCAAGCTGTAAGCAATGATGCGCACCCCGCATCTTCCAACCAACCGTCACCGGAGTCCGCTGCTGACCCCGACCTCCGTCAGATACCACATCCCCTTGTACAGCGACATCAGTCTATTTTCTGTGCGTCGCCCGCCGTCACTCGCCCTGTCACCGGCACTGACTGGTCCGCATCCCCGCGCAGTGGAGCCTATACCTCGGCCTGTCCGTCGAGGCGACAGTCGACCTGATCGTGGCGGTCGGGCAGTGTCTGCTGCTGAAGGGCTTCGAGACCGGCATCCGGAGGTGCGCCCCCGACGCTATGTGCGATCGCGAACTTGACGGGCCGTACGCTGACGCCTTCATGCTGGGTGTATGTTAGGACGGACTTGGTGATCAGGGTGCTTATCACCTACAGCATCAATACCGGACTCCTCACAAGGTGCGTGCACGCCCATGTCGGTCGCGCGGGACACGCTCACTAACGTTTGGGCATATATCGTAGCCTGTGTGCTATCGGCGCGCTCGTCTCGGTCAGTCTCTCCCTGCACTCGTCTCCCTACCCTTGATTCACACCTCTCGCGTCGTCACAGTACGCAGCGGACCCGACGAAGTTCATCTACTTCGCATTCTACTTCGTGCTCAGCAAGCGTACGTCCCTCTCCCCCCCTCTCTCCCACTCTCTTCCTTTCCCCAGGCTCACGCGCCCTCCCTGGCTGCCCTCCCTTCCCGTGTCGCGTCCGACCCGGCCCCCACCCCCGGTTGAACACACAGTATACGTGAACTCGCTGCTCGCGACCCTGAACGCGCGCGGGTCGCTCCTCGGCGGGCGCGCGCGCGCGCGGCGCCCCGTCGTCAGCAAGATCGCGTTCCAGACCCCGGGCTCCAGCTCGGGCGCGTCCTCGGACCCGTCGAGCTCGTACGACCCGTCCTCGGGTCCTGGCGGCAGTTCACGACGGTCATCACGGGCGAGACGCCGACGGACGACATCGCGCTGGAGAGCCTCGAGAAGGACAAGCGGGTCGGGTCCTTCCCCTAGTGCCCCGATGCGGGCCCGCCCGCGCGCTCTCGTGGTCTGTAACCCGCATGCTCTCCGCGTCTCTCGCATCACATCGAGCTTGCTACGCGCCCATCCGACGTCGCGCGCCCCGCTGTACTATCTTTCTTGCCTGCTCGGATGGACGAACGAATGGGTGGACCGGTGGAAGGAAGAAGTAGCCTACAGCAGTATCTTGCCTAATTGCCGTGTGGTGCGCCTGCATGTATTGTGCGTACGTTGCTGTATTATATGGACTTGGATCTGTGTTCTGTCGCTCCGTGTCAGGGGCAAACATCTTGCACGACTTGACGTTCTTCCGCCGTGGGAGCTCGATCAACGCTCATCCTTGACAAGCCTGAGCCTTGGTCCCCAGGTCAAGCACGATGCATTCTCAGCCCAATCATACACTGGCACGCGTACCCCAAGGGCAGTCTTCACGACACGATACTCAAACAAACATACACAGCCTACGCCCCGGACGCATCCATGAACGTCGCCCCCAGCCCCACGTCGTCCACCTCCATCCCGCCCGCCTTGCGCCCCATCGCCCGGTTCGCCGCGCGCCGCGCCTTCTTCGCCTCGCGCTTCAGCACGCGCCGCCCCAGCGGGTTCGCGCTCGCCATGTGGCGCCGCGCGTGCTCCTCCACGGGCGCGTCGTACGCGGGCACGTCGTGCGAGCGCCGCAGGCGCTTCGGCGCGGGCGGCCGCGCGCCCTCGCTCTCCGTCACGGACGCGCGCGTGCTCGGCGCGAGCGAGGTCAGGGAGGGCGCCGGCGAGGCGGAGCGCGAGCGCTTGCGGGGGATGTGCGGCGCGAGGTCGTCCGACTCCATCTGTTTGCTGAGGTCCGGGTGGGTGTGAGCCGTGGTGCGTCGTAGGGGGATCCGTTGGGGGAGACTCACCCGTCCTCGTCCATCTCCTCAACGAAGTCTTCGCCGTCGGGCTCGTCCGCCATCTCCGCGTCCGCGGGCGTGTCGGCCCCAAATGCGCCCGCGTCTGCCGCGCCGAAGAGGCCGTCGAGCGTGAACGGTTTCGCGAGCTCGGTGACGATCTGCGCCTGGCCGACGTTCTCCGCGCCCGGGGCGATCTCGTTGCTGCTCCCGGGGAGGGTCGAGGGGATGAGCGAGGGGTGTACGGTCGGAGGGGTGGAGAAGTAGGGGATCTTCTGGTGGTTCCAGTCCATGAGAACCTGGCGCGCTGCGGCGAGAATGTCGGGAGTGCCGCCCTAGAGAGAGGGAGACGTGTTATGACAGGATGTATGCGATATGGGCAAAGTTAGAACAAACCTTGAGCAGGCGGCCGTTGGTGAGCGCGACCATGGTGAGGAACTCGAGCGGGGACGTCCAGTCCTCGATGTTGTAGAGTTTCTTGATCACCACCGGGTCTGTGCGCTTCAATATCTCCTCCACTACGCAAGTGAGTACAAGCACACGCGAGGCGAGGGGACGACGTACCGACAACGATCGGGTCCTCAATATCTTCCACCTTGGTGACGTTCCGCAGGAGCACGTTGCCCTTCTTGCTCCCTTTCCCGTCGTCGAAGTCGTCATCGTCGAAGACGACACCAGGCGAGTCGATGACCCGAAGCCCACGTTCGAGCTGTACTGTCTGCAGCTCCTTCGTGTGCCCTGGTTGTGCCGCCACTGCGCAAGCCTACGGCGGGAGGCAGGTCAGAAACGGCGAAGATGAAACGCATGGTCTCTTACCTTCGACCGCTTCAGAGAGTTGATGAGACTGCTCTTTCCGACGTTGGGGTATCCGACAACGCCGACTGTAATGCTCTGCGCGCTCGGCTTGTATGCCTTCAGGAGGCGCATCAAGGCGGGGGCAGTAGAGGAAGAAAGGTTAGATCGCTGGTTCTGGTTCGCAGATTTGAAGGGAAGCGTGGGGGTAGAGTGTCGTAGGTATCGGAGCCATGCTTGCGCGTTGTCGCGCGGAATAAGATCTATGAGGAGCGCTCAAGTCAGTAACGAGGACAACGAACTGTCACCACTAATCCGCGCGGCGGTGCGGAACTGCAGGAGTAAGGTATATAGCAACTGGGTCCAGGTACACATGTGTATTGAGGCAAAGTAGGGGTGCGAAGGCAAGCACCGGGTGCGTACCTGGACCCGCGGGCCACCCGACCCGCCAAAAAGTTGAGCGGTTGGGGTGCCGATACGCATGAAGTAGTCTCTAAAGTCCACGGAACGTGATGACAGACGCGAATGGCCCCGAAACATCAAAATGCTCGCAGGGCTCTTCTTCATGTGCCCAGGTGATCGGCTTTAAGCCCCAAGGGAACCCGGAATCACGATTGCGGGTTGTGCATTCGCGGATGGTGTAGAAGAGCGGGGTGGGTAGGGGTAGCTCGATTCTACTTGTGGGCTACCCATACCATTCCCTACAAGTCAGCGGATTTTTTTGACACGCAATCTGTCTTCATAACGAGCAGATAGCCGGGCCGCAAAGGAACGTCTGATGCGGTGAAGGTAGAGACGTGCAAGGGGCTTGGGAGAAGTCGGAAACAATGTGTAGGCAGTCACTCCCGCATGATTGGAGACCGTACGGCATGCTCAGGAAGAGTAGTATAGTGAGGATGAGTACGCACCGATTTTGTTGAGGACGAAGACCAGCTTCTTGCCCTCGCTCTCCCTCCGACGGACCTCTTCTTCCACTAGCCTGCTTCGACAACCCTCGGGATCGCGGGCATCAAGGACGAGGATGACGATGTCGCTCTCGTCGATCACTTTGTGTAGTGCGCGGATGTAGTGGCGGCGGAGCTGCTCCTTTGTCTTGGGGGCGCCACGCGAGGAAGAGGGGTCTACGGAGAACGCATCGTCGTCAACTGCCGCTGAAGATTCCGCGAGCGCGGCGAGGGAGGAGAGGGTCGGCTCGGACGCCATCTGTGCGTCGGGATCGAGGCGGGGTGGCTGCGGCGATTGGTGAGCCACCTTGCATATCGGCGGGCATTTTTCATAGACGTACTGGTTGGACGTGTTTCCCGGCATTTCGGGCTTTTAGGCTGGGCAGTCGCGGTACACCCGGATCCTTCTTAAGTTCTGGGAACGATCAGGAGGGGTGCAGGCTCCGCCACACGCGCGCACATACTAGATTTGGTTGGCACGTCGAGTTTTCGGTGCTCTGCTTCGGAATCAGCACCACAACGTACGAGACGTCGACGAACGCACTGTTCCTCGCCATGTCCGGGGCTGGGTAGAGATGGGAGCGGTGATTTGGACGACGGTGGCGGAGACGGAGACGGAGGAGGAAAAGGAGAAAAACGTGGGCCAGACGCGCGCGAGGCCGGGATGTCCGAGGTTATCGGAATGCACTGCGGGCGCCTCTTGGGGTGACATCACGGATCGACCAACGGCCTTGCACCTTTCTCTCTCGCCATCGCGATACTATCTAGTTCCTCGCTTTTGTTTGCGTTTGTGACACCCAAAATTGTGAAAATGCGTAGGAGGGCCCACCTATAGCAAGCTATCTCCGAGGTACGCAGCCAAGCCATTCGTTGAACGCGACCATAGCTCCTCACACATTTCCTGCGTCAGTCTGGCATGGGTACATCCTGAATCTTCCTTACGAGCTACACAAGATGATATCTGAATGCCTCGCATACGAATGCCTCGTGTGGCTTGCTTCCTTGACGACACTCTGCAAGGTACTCATGCCCGAGATCGAGGCGTGCTTTACAGGAACGTCGACCTTGCGACGTGCACATACAAGACCATGTTTTACCGGGCCACCATCAAGAGGCCATACTGCGCTGGCTCTGTCAGGAGGCTCATCATATCCCTGCGGGGCAGCACGACCAGCAAACCACATCTCAAGCAGGCGCCACCACTCCTCAAGTACCTCCTTCTCCTCGAGCTCACCGTGGACGACCCGGAGAAATTCGACATCCTACTCAATGCCTCTTTCCGTCTCTGCACACTTACCCTCTGTGGACACCACTTTCCTGCCTGTATGTAGGATATCCTGGCACGCTGACCGGGGACCCAGGACCTCATCCTCATCTTGTTGCGGGGGACGGAGGGAGAGGACCCGCCGAAAATCTATCGCCCCGACGCATTCCCCAGTTTCGGAAAGCTGACCTTCTTCTCCCACTGCTACACGCCTACCAACATCAACGACCCCTACCGCATCCCGCACCTCTCGATCGCGGGCGCGCGCCACGACGAGATCGCGCACGTCATCAATGTGTTCGGCCACTCGACCTCCTGCGGTTCATGGATGCCCAGTGCGCCGCGGCTCGGCCGCCCTGCACGCGGCCGGGAGCATGACATTCATGGGAAGGTCTCGGAGGGGCGAGGACGAGGTGTTGCAGGGTCAGACACTCGACCCGTGGGCGTTGTATACAGAGCTAGTGAGTTGTACCCGGTTGTGGTGCTGGATGGTCGTCTAGGGGGGAGTGCTGATTTCTATTGACAGTGGTAGTAGTTGCGTATAGATCAATGCGTCTGGTTAGTACTACGGTAGGGAGCCTCGCGCAAAGATCACCGCTCGACCGGAATGAAACAGGGCGGCTCTAGACTGTACTCAGGATAAGTACGAGCCCGTGTATGCCGCTTCCGCGCTCGCGTTTTCTCCCGTCCTCCCTTCACACATTCATTGAGGACGAGCTGTAAGACGGCCCGTCCGTTGTTTTCATGAAGCTCCACCTAACGAGCATGCTCGCGCGTGTCGTCATCCGAGTGTATGAGGCTTCTCTCTCTGCGCTCTTCGTAATGGGCAGTAGGACAGATAGGATGGATGTATGCCTCTGTGCGAGCCCGCGGTTGGTGCGTCTCCGAGTGCTCAACAATCCAATTCTGCTCACGAACTCTCTTTGCAAATTGGTTGCACTCCGTTCTGCGCACCCCGCGATTAAGCCACAGCCCTGAAACATGGCCATATGGATATTCGGTATGCGACCCCGCGCCACCAGGGACTTGAGGCACAGTGGGGGTGCGTTGCGACGATGGCGGCTCGGGCTGGACCATATCCCATTAAGGGCCTTCTCGAGATGGACACGTACCACTCGCGCACATCTCCGCCGCCTCTCGTACGCTCTCGGTACAATCTCCATGTTTGTATTGTGTTGCACTCGCGGGCATAGATAGAATGCTCCCGCCCTCCATTCAAACGCCACCCATGGCACGACAGACCGCCACACGGCGTCGCATCTATCGTACCGCTGTGCACCCTCCGATGGCGCGCCTAGTCTCCGTATAGTACGGCCCGTACCGAACCGCCCTTGCATCAAGTGCGCGCGACGAACAGTATGCGATTCACGAGGAGGTGGTTCGTCGGAGGAAGGAGCGCGGGTCCGGTGCATAGGCCAGCCGGGTTCCATCCGTCAGCATCCAGTTCCGACTTGGGCGTTGTTGTCTCTGGCCACGCTGCCCGGTCGGAGATCCGAGCTGGTCGTGATTGGTAGGCAGCACCGGGACTAGGATCCCTCGATCCCGTGTGCTGCGCCTTGCGGTGCGTATCCTGACAGGGCCGTCCCTTCGGCCTTCCTGCGGACGGCACAGCGAGTAGAAGCCCTGAATAGCACGGGAACGGAAGGGGGCATGGTCTCAGGAAGAAGAGATGGCTACTCCCTTCTGACGAGTCGATTGTTCTGATGTTGCACGGCGCTGTGAGCGCAACGCGCCACATCCTCTACTGCATCCGAGTCAACAGTGGGCGTCGAGTCAGGCTGTCTTTATCACGCTGATGTCATCGTACGATCCTTTTCGTCAGGTCGTGGGATCTACGCACTTCCGAATCTGTATATCAGTGCCCATAATGAGCTGGATCCTTGTTAGCTCGCAGAATCGGCATCCGAGGCGCGTGGTGCATGCCGGTGACCGCGCCTCCCTCATCCGGGACACCAGTCTTGAGAAGGAAGGCTTAGAAGCATCCCTATAAATCGGCGTCGACTGAAACGAGAGTTATGCATTTTTGTGCGTGTCACGTACCCTGTAAAGATTTCCCTGCCCGAGACGGAGTACCCACTCCCTTGGGCGCGGTGCGGGAACCGCGTGCATCCGAGCGACGCGCTCGCCATCCACAGGGCCTGCCCAAAACGGCGACACTTGCACAGCCACCGTCCTGTTGAGATGGCTGCCGGTGCAACTTGTTCTGCTTTCGTCCTCCACGACGTCGTTGCCCCTTGCCTTGCGGCGCCCTCGCCTCCTGACATTTACAGGCTTGCTGGGTGATCTGCGAGCCATCTTTCAACGCTGCCCCTTCAACCCAGCAGCACGGATTTGGGTTGAGCGAATTCACCCGAGTCGCTGCCGCCGTCCCTCGCCTCGGGGCAGAGGTATAAGAGCAGAGCACTGCAGGTAAGCTGATTTTCCAACGACTCCTCTGCTCAAAATGTCTAATCGCAGCAACGAACTTCCGCACATCGCTGTAGACCCCCCCATCTCCTACTGTTACCCGTATTCCCGACGCGCCGCCGTTCGAGCCTCGGACGCCGCAACGTGGAAACCTCCATCCTCGAGTCCCGAACAATCCCGTCGAAGAGTCTCCTCGCCCCCCAGACACGGTCGGAATGACGGGCGCACTGGCGACTCCCAGATCGAGATATGGCACAGACGCTTCGCACGCCACCGTCCAGAACGAGCTCAAGGATAGAGTCGAGTATGGTGATCCATCCGTCCTCCGCCGCCTTCGCATCGACGAGCTCGATGCGAAGTTTGTGCGCGCCTGCAAGGAGTCGCTGCTACGGGACGAGAGGTGCACTCAAGCCATCCAGAAGCTCAAAGACCTGGTACAAGTCTCCGACAGCCTAACCATCGACTATCTCGAAGGCGGGAAAGGGGAAAAGAGGGAGAAGGAGATGTATGAACCGCTTGTGAGTATCTGACCAAAAGAAATGACCTGTAGCTGAACGCCAATATTTATACAGGAGACACTGTTCCGATACATCGAAACAGCGGCGCAGCCGAAGGCGACCCCTTCACAAGCTAGATTTGAGCGCTGTTTCGTTCGTCAGACCAGTGACCTTCTTCCGGACCAGAATCATACCCCTGGCTTCCCTCGTTTCATACCAGACTTCAGTCTCCTGCGCGATCGCTCTGTCCTACGTGGTACAAACAAGCTTGAGCCCAGACGATGGAGACACCGGGCCGGTTTCGCAGAGGTGAAGGCCTCTTCCCAACAACATCCGTATCCCGCGAAGAAGGACAGCCTACCTGCTCGCATCCTCACCCAAGTGGCAAACTACGCTCGCTTGCATCTCTCCGCCCGACCTTTTTCCGTATTCTCTGTCAGCATCATGATCTTCGGCTGCGATTTCTGTGTGTCCATCTTCGATCGCCACGGTTGTCAGATCTCACCCAAGATCAATCTCTGGGATGATCTAGAGACATTCATCCGCATCGTGCGCAACATGACTCGCCAGCTCACGGATGAGGAACTGGGATCGGACCCCTCCGTTGTGGCAATCGACTACGGGGTGCTCAACTGGCAGGAAGACGACGAATATCCCGTGTTCAGCATTGGCCCTATAGGAGCAGACACGCGTCATTGGCTCACGGAGGACCGGCCCATGTGGTCTTCGTTGTCGCTCTGCGGACGTGGCACCGCCATCTGGCGTGTGCGAGAGGACAACGGTCGAAACGAGCCTATAGGTCCCACCCTGATCATGAAGTGCTCTTGGCGATCCAACAAGCGCGAGTCCGAGTCGGAGATCTACAAAGCTGTCAGGGGCCATCATCATGGGCTGGCAGTGTTCACGTCCGGAGCCGATGTTGTCGTGCCCGGTACGAAGCCCCCCGTACCCCTCACCGTTCACGCTCTGCGCGGGAAGGCGCTCGCCGACGACGAAGAAACGATAATCCTCCACCGCATGCTCTTCGAGTCGAGTGGAATCCCTATCTGGGAATACGACACGGAGCAACGGTTGATTGACGGTTTCTTAGCCGCTCTCTCTGGTACGCAGAAGGCCTCAGCCGGCGCTACGTGCCGTATGGTCACTGACACATCACGGTTTTCCTACAGCGCACAAATTCCTGTACGACCAGGATATTTTGCATCGCGACATCAGCGCTGGGAACATCCTCCTCTCCGAGTTCCCTGAAGTGCAAAAAGCGCAAGGTTTTCTCACGGACATCGAGTACGCTCGCGTGGGCGCCGTCCACACCACAGAAACACGTACTGAGGAAACCACTCATGCACCGACGGCTTATGGTCCCGTGCCCGGACATCTCTCTGGAGCGATGACCAGGGTGAAAACGATGTATACGCCGTTCATGAGGGGAGCTACGATCACGGTATGAAGCCTTCTATGCATCCATTTGAGTCAATCGTTGATGAGTCACGCACGCGCAGGGGACAATGCAGTTCATGTCATGCAGAATCCTGAGGTGCCTCAGCGCCGGAGACAGAAACATCACCACCCTAGCGCAGGATGATATAGAGTCCTTCTTCTGGGCATTGCTCTACGCAGTCCTGCGCAAACTTTCCGACAGCAAGCATGACAGCTGGGACCCCTCGGAGACCAAGGAAATCAATGAGGCCTTCGTTCGAACCTTCAACGGAACGTCCCCAGCGAGCATCCTGGCCCAAAGAGAAGAGCAGCTCTACATGACAGCGCTGAGCCTCCCCTCTGTGCAGAAGGCGGTGTCTCTCCGGCTCAGAGATCTCTTCTACACGTACTCGGTGCACATGACGGAGCAGCGCTGGGCAGCCCTGGCACCGGTACTATCCAGACTGCCGCCGGCCACGGAGCGCAGACTGTCTACAGTGCAGGTTACAGCGTTGTCCCCTGCGGAGCGCAAGTTGTATGACAAAATCCAGGCGCGTCAGGCTCTGCACCGTAGGGTGTCCGATGTCGCGGAATGGTACAGCCATGCAGCGATGCAAGAGAAGCTGGAGGGGGTAACCGTTGGCCCGAGCGATGAACTGCAATTCTTCGAGCTGATTGACAAGTATGCGAGAGGAAGTGGGAACGAGGAGGAGGATGAGCATTGTTGGGTCGAGGAGATGGAGGTCGATTAGAGGGGCTCCTGATACGGGTCGAGTGTTCCATGGGCTGTCGCATACTACGTTCACCAGACAGCATCTATCACATGTCAGTTTTCGTATCCATCGGCCTACCGACATAGCATCGCCGTTCATTGCAAGCTACATCGAGCCGTCTACATTCCAGATTGCAAGCCGCGCTGGGCTAATACCCCAAGGTCGGCTTGCAATACGCTGGGCAAACGATGTGGCGGTGCCAGAGGCGCCCGCACAATGATGCGCGCGGCACTGGTTAAGCGCTGGTTACCTCGGGTAAGGATAAGAAAAAGGTACTGTGGGAGTCGAACCTCCGACACATCAACAGCGAGCACGACGTGGCAACCCGAAACTACCGCTGAGCCACTGTCGCTATACTGGACCATTAATGTATAACTATATACCAGTTACGCTCAGATCCCTTCTCACTTCGCGATCCGTTTGCAAACCACCCCTCGGTTTGCAAACCAGCCTTCGGTTTGTGATCCAGCCTTCGGTTTATGATCCACCGCTCGGGTTGCAAACCGACGTTGCGCTTTCGCGCACGACCTCCCCCCCACGCTCATTCAAGCGCACCAAATCGCGCACTGTCGTCGATCATCCCTGACCCCATCGCTTGGAGCGGTGGGAATGCCGGTATTTGCGCGATAGTCCGTCGCACCATGTACTCGGACACATGCGTACCACCCATTCCCGCGAGGCGCCGCATTCCGGCGCTCGGGCTGCCTTAGGACCTGGTACTGTACACCACGGTGGGGCAATCCCACCGACACGCAGGACCTGCACAGTGCACACAACTGATCAGCATACAAACAGTAACAGGGCATCAGTAAACGATTCACAACGTGGTACAGACGGGGACACGCACGCTTACACGCGGTATGTCATCCACCGTCTTGATAGCTCCCAGGAAGCTGTCCGCAGCGCTAGCGTCAGCAGTACCCCTTCGTCAGAGTATCTCGACGCGGACGTACTTGACATGCGTGTTTGTTAGAATACCGACTGTAGGTGACCGTGAGTATGCAGTGGAGATACATCACCGCCCAATCGGACTTACAGTAGTTGCAGCAGTTCCAGTCGTCGAACGGCACGTACAGCGCCGCGCGCACATCAGTAGGCCGTAAACATAGTGGAAGGGGACTAGGGACTAGGGGTCAGGGCGGCGCCTGCGAGCCGCTATGGCGAGCGATTGTTATAGCTGTATTAGGGCTTCGAAATTCATGCGAGGTTTGCGAGTGCTTGCGCTGAACAGGGGACAGCGCCGTGGTGTGATTGAGACGTAGTTGTCGTAGAGTCCGCGCCGCTGATTATGTCTACAAACCAAGAGAAGCAGCCCTGAGTATCCATGTATCCATGCCAGCCGCCGTCCTAAATCCAGTTTTCTTCGAGGAACGTCCCGTTGTTCCATCCAAATGCCCGAGAAAGACGCCTTTTCACGCTACCGAAGCATGTTAGATACTCACAGTGTCAGATACTATTGTTTTCCACGTACTAGTTTTGCTGGTTGGCATGCATCGTGTGCCTATGGTCCTGCCAGTGATGTGTCATTCGTCGAGCGTTACAGAGCGTTTGATAGGACATACCATGTGCAGAACTATCGCCCCGCCTCCCCACATCGGTGGAACAAGGTAGGTGAGCGCAACGCCGAACTGCACGATCTTGAAATCGAGCTCGGCCATGGCCTTCCGATGGTCGGCGGGATACACGTAGCGACACGCGAGATTCTCACCTTATTAAACTCTTTCCAGTCAATCTTACGTCTCGCGTTCGCCTGACCCTTGAATATCGACAGCAAAACCTTCCCACATGTCAGCACAACAGCCAGATTTCGCCATAGAGGACTCACCGCGCGTGACTCCCGACTCAGAGGCATCGCCAATGGGCCGTTTCGACTCTACCAACCAATAGCGTCTCCAGGGGGTGTGTCTTGCGTGGCGAAGGCCAAATGTGGGTATGCGCACGGCGAGGGTAGAGCGAAGAGCGCTAGGCAGAGAGCGCAACCGCGCCGGACAACGCGAGCGCGGCAGAGAACGCGACCGCCAGACACAGCACGACCGCCGGTGCGAGCGTGTGGAGAGGATACTAGGGATGAGCCAGACAGACAGGATGCAATGGAATTAAGGGCGGGGGAGAGCAGGACCAAGGAGTAGATACCAAGGTGAGAGGGCGAACGCGCGGACCCGACAAGTAAGCGCGATGGATAGCGGGCGGTACGAGATACACAGAAGCCTGGCGCGGGGATTCCGTGAGTCGGGCAGGGTGTCCACGGCTCCTTAATGGACGAAAACGCGGCCTCCGTGACGCGCGGGGCCCAGCGTTCGTTGCGGTAGTTCAGGTAGGAATGCTGAAGGCGCGAGCGCCCGAACAAGCGCGAGAAGACCCCGTATTGGAGACATGCAGTAGCACTTGATGGCGCGCCGTCCAGCGGACAGACGCAAGCGTCGTGTTTGGCCAGGAGCCCGTCGTGAGGTCCGGCGCATTGGACTCTAGGCACCCAAGCATCCCGTCCAGTCGTTCCTGTTCCTGCACCAGACCGGACTTGCTAAGGCGAGCATGGTGACCAGCTCACGCAGAACGTCCTCCACAAGCCCTGATGCACGAATCATTGGATCAGCGCTCGCATAGGGAGGCCCTGCGTGATTGTGTCGTACATGCGCGCCCCCTTCGTGTCTCGCAGCTGTGTTCCCCACAAACCCATCGCCCGTGTCGCGGGCACCTATGCTGCCAATTCCGCGCACTCTCGCTCCTCCACGTTCGGCACCGTGTTCTGTTACACTCCTGCCACCTAGCACCCCGGTCTCAGCGTGAAGAGGACCCATGCTCGCCTCAAGACGTGTCGATGCTCCCGGCGTGTTTGCCGGACCCCGCGCACCGGCCATGGGTTCCCATTTGATTCCGCTCGAGCGCACGCAGGTATGCGAGACATGCCACCGGCAGCAGAGGAAGATCCGCGGGAATCGTACATTCCATCCGTGGCTGAATGGAGCTCGACCAAGGCCACTGTGATTAGGCCGAGGAATTTCACGCGGCCGGCGCGTCGCTATATATTGTATACTATACGTAATGCGCACTGTTCTCGATGTAGTAGACAAACCGATCTGTGTGATGCACATTAGTGACGAGGTACAGACCCGTCCGCAACACGTCTAACCTGTCATGTCCGCCGTCGCAGGCCGTCCTGAGACTGTGCCTCATGGCAATCCGAGGCCTTCGAGCTCCGCGCCGAACTCGTCGAGGCAGAACACCCCTGGATGACGGATGAGGAGCGTATGCATGCCCTCGCCGACTTTCAGGCATTGCGCTTTTGTAACGGTCGTCCATGCGCACGACGCCGCGTCCCAGATCTCGAAATCAGCGTCTGCGGCCAGCGCCTGCAGGTCGAACATGCGCGCGAAGTGAAGGATGCGGTTCGGCGGTAGGAACGTCGGTATGCAATTGTTCAGCCCACCCTGGAAATGTAAGATTAACGTGGAACAAGGGAATCCTGCATGGAGTACTAACCTCCAGCCACGTCACGATCCAGACAATGTCGTGAGATCGTACACGTCTCGCGATGGCCCTCTCAGAAGAGAACATACGGAGCTCGTATTCGTCTCGGCAGAAGTCTGGCATGGTGATCGTACCGATCGCCGTCAGGACCTTGCCGAGGTCGATGCATCGCAGGACCGACTTCTTCCTGAGTACGACGCAGCGCACGGTTGTGTCGACGGCGATGTGTCCGTCGCGAACCGGTTCCCAGCGATCGCAGGCGAGGTCCCAATACTCGAAGTCGCGTCTCCCCGCGCGCGCGGTGGCTCTCAGGAAAGAGAGATCTTCCAGGTAGAGTTGGCCTGCAGCACGAGTGGACACCCGCAAGACGGTCGGCGTACTTCCGTTCTAAGTGAGATGATCAGTAGGGCCCCTACGCACGCAGACAGCCGCCTCACCTCTGTCCACAGGAACAGCGCGACGACAGGCTACGTTCATTGCTGAGTAATGTGATATGCGTTGCGTTATGGGACACTTACAGTACGGCGGTTGACCCTGTTTTGTGCGTGAGCGGGCGCGTCGCAAGCCACATATTTATGGCCTAATTTTTCCTCCAAGAAAAGCTGCCCAACCAGTTCAGCACGAACGCGTACATATGATGATTTCAACGTACCCTGTAGACGTTCTGCCTGTGGGACAACTACGAGAGGGTCAGCTCCAGTACAGGTCGGCCTGCAGCAACACGCCTACCTCGTCTGCTTCGTCCGGCCAAAGTTTCATCACGTTGCGCCGGTCATAATCCTTGTCGCTTTCGTTCGGGCGCCGCGGCACGTCAGGTTCGGCATTACTGGCAGCCAGAGCCTCCGTGACGACGCGGAGGTCCTGTTCACTCCAATGGTTCTCGCTGTTCGGGTCGACATCGAAGTCCATGTCAGATAGCGCATCTTGACCGTTGACGTCGTCGTCAGAAGAGGCATCCAAGTCGGATTCCGAGTCGGAACCCGACTCGGCGTCGACATCCAGAGGCTCGACGAGGTCGTCAGCCAGGTGTCCGTGCAACACGTTACCGGCGTCCTGCGCTGAAAGGTTAGCTTCAGAAGGGGACATGCCGGTCACGCTCACCCCGAACGGAAGGTTGCCGACGTCATCGGCGTGGTCGCCCGCTTCCGCCAGCTCGAGCGCAAACGCCTCATCCGCGATGACTTGCTCGAACCTGGCGCGATCCTCGGCGTCGAGCGTCTTCGCGTAATCCTGCTCTCGCTGAGCCTCGATCTCGAGCAATTGCTCGTCGGAGGGGCCGTCTTGGGGCGGCCGGGTGATATGGGCCTTCGCTTTCTTCTTGCGCTTGCTACCGCAGTTTTTCAAACACTGCAGTATGGTCAGCATCGATGGCCTAAAGCGATTCTGGGAACTTACAATGTACTGCTTGGCCCCTGCCCAACCCCGAGCGTACATGACCTGCTCCTTCACAGGAGACTCACACACAGGGCATGCGTGGAGCATCCGGCGCTTGGTCTGGTACTTCTTGCATAATTTGCGCACCGCGTCGCTTATGCGAGCCTTCAGGAGAGGATCGAGGTCGTCGCGTGGCGCGTTGGGGTGGTTGTAGAGTCGAAACCGACGCGGAAGATGGCGGCGCATGAGAAGCAAGGGGGAGGTGGACAGATGGGGGTCAAGACGAACACCGTAGACGAAGTGGCGCAGGAAGTACCGTCCGCGACGTCCTCGATTTTATGCGAAGATTTCGGGCGGAGTCGAG
>KQ464132.1:0-93116 GCA_001304625.1 Trametes sp. AH28-2
GCGTTCGCGTGCGGAGGGTCCTCGTTGTGGTCAGGCATCGGGAGGGGACTTTGTTCGCGGGACACTGGAGGTTCTGGTTGTGTTGACCGCGGAGGAGAGGACAAGGTGCTTTGGGTTGGGGACGCGTCGACCGGGGAGAGATTGGTGTGGGGAATGCGCGGACTCGCGAGTGGGGTGGAGAAGAAGGAGAACGAGTCTTCCGCCGCTACTGGGGAGGGAAGCGAAGGCTGTGGTTGTTGCCGCGAGGGAGGGTCCGCTGGCAACGCTACGATTCGCAGAGCAGTGTCGCGGATCCAATCGCAGCGCGAAGGGTCTTCCTCAACGAGAGTACGGCTACGCTCGAGAAGCGCAAAGACTGGGTCGAGTACCGCGGCAAGCTGCTCGCGGTTCAGGTAGTTCGCGAGTTGGCGGTACGTCTGGGTGAACTTCCCAACGAGGAATTCTTCTTCAAGAGAAGGTTGTATCGAGCGGGAACGTGCTCGAGGAGGAATCGCGAACAGGGACGGCGCAGCAGCCGTCTAGCGAGGAGGAAGCCGACTGTGAGATAGTTACTCACCCCCCTGCGGTGGTCACCAAAATGATGCTCCTAAACAACACCCAACCGCCGACGTAGAAGGCCGAGAGCCTTTGTAGGGCGAGGCCGTCGCGAGGTCCTGCGAGGCGGAGAGGTACTTGTCGCGAAGGGAGCGAGGCAGGAGGAGGTTAGAGTCGGGGTGCCCTGGCTAGAGGAGGTGCGCGAGGTGACGTGGCAAGAACCGCGAGGAGTCGCGAGGAGATTTCGGGCAGGGATCCGCGGGAACGCGGAAGTCGCGGTATCGCGGAGGGAATTCGCAAGGACGCAAGACGCAAAACGCAGACGCAGTTCGCAATAAGTCGCAGAGTATCTCGCAGGCGCAGTGAAAGCTCAGAGTTGAGATCCTGAGAAAGGGGAAGGGGGGATCTGCATTGCCCGGCACTGTGCCGTGTATTTTACAGGCCGAGTCCGTAGCTAAGTCCATCAATAAATAAAACAGAAAGTCCGCGACCGCGAGGCCGCGACCGCGCGGCGCCTAGACCCGCGACGCAGGTCCCACTATCACGGGACCGCGCTCCCGGCGTCCTGAGCCCGCGAGCGCCCGGACCGGGCCCGCGATAACCGGAGATCCGCCCAACGTCCTGCACAAGTCCTTCCGCGAGGAGCGCGGAACCGCGAGGCGGGCGCGAGCTCGCGGAAAGTAGCTGCTTGGTCCCAGAGAGGCCGCGAGTCGAATAGCGTACACCGCGGGTGGAATAGCGAGTACCGCGGGTCCGCGAGAGCGAAGAATCGGGGCCTAGCGGGGCCCTGGGCGCGTCATCGCGTACCTCTCGAGTTATCAGAGGCGACTCACTCAGAGCTCGCGCAGTCCGCTCCGAACCTTGCAGACTCCACTTCGTCTCTTCTCAAAGCCGAGTGATGTGGGCGGGTACTGCGACACATCCGTGACCGATGACATGATCTCGGACATCTACCTGAAGTTCAACGAAGCTACACGCATGGAAGAATCGAATGAGCATTTGCGGACACTTACTGGTGCGTGCTTCAGTTGATCCTTACATTCGACCAACGAGTGACTTGAGGCGGTGTTGTGTGCGGTGCTGCAACAGCGGTAACCATCTCCATAGACCAAACCTTCAGAGCAGCAGGAAAAGCAAAGATGGTCAACTCGTCGCATCAACATGAAAAGCGTTGGGGAGGAGGCATCCTGAACACGCTGAACGAACGAGGCCAGACGCTCGCGTGGGTGAGTGCTTCGTGGGCGCCTATTGTGGCATCCAGCGCGCTCGACGCTGACCTCCTTCGTGCTACTATCACTCGCTCATCCCGTGCAGCAATTCTGCCAAACGCAAGCCAACGCTGAGATAGAGGAACTCCTCAAGGGCCTCAAGAAACGATTCGCACTGCTTGGAGCTCCCGAGCCGGACGTCGTTGTCGCCGACAACTGCTGCCACGTTCAGAAAGCAATCAAGAATGTGTTCCCCAGCACACACGTCGCTCTCGATGTATGGCACATGCTCATGAGGTGAGTATTATATCTACGGCGTCTGGAGCAATGCCTGATCTATTACAACAGGTACAATGTATGTGTTCTAGGAGGCTCCGGAAATCCAGCCCGCCCCGAGATTGCGAACGACATAGTCAGTGCCATCCTGAAGACCCGGGCAGACAAGCACAACCCAGCTGTCTACTGGCCGTCAGAGGAGCAATCGAAGTGGCTCGATGCTGCTTTTCAGAAGTGGGCCGCGCGGGGTGCTTGGAATGCCGCAGCGTCGAAGGTAAGCTCGTGTTCTGTTCAGCGGGGAGACTGTATTCACCAAAAGCATACCCAGACACACAAGGAGCAAATGAAACACGTTAAGAAGGGTTGTCTGTCGCGGCCTCGAAACGATGTCCGGTCGGATGGGAGTCGTATCGAAGGGACTCATAAAGCCTGGAACTCGCTGCAGCGGTCGTACGCCAGCGGCTTGGAGATGCTAACCGCGTTATCGCACGACCTTGTCCTCCGCCGCAACCACCGTATGGACATGGACTCTGACTCGCCGACACCGTTCGCTCTCTCTACCTACGGATCCCACCACATTCGCCTCGTTCACCACATCGCCAAGCTGTGGAACTCGATTCGCCAGAACACGACGCACACGCAGCTATTCTCCGGCCTCCAGGACAAGCCAGTATTCCGCTTCGCGAACAGCGGCGAATGCTTTGGCATTGTCCAATCCCAGTTCGCCGCGGGGTACCAGTACCTGGTTGACGTCAAGGAAGAAGACACAGACGATCTTGTCGACTTGTCCTCGCAGCCCGCACATGTAGCCCGTCAGCTCCTCGACAGCCTCAGTGTCGACCCGGCTCTCCTTGTGCAGCCGCTCCCTTCGTCGTTTGCGGACATCGACGGATCTGCTTTGACTTTTCCAAGTAAGCGCCATGAGGTTCGTCTCATTCTCGCCTGTGTTTGGTCGACTTGTTCCTGATCCGAACAGCGACAGGAGAACATGCTGTCTGGTCCTGGTTTGTCACAAGCACAGCTGGCAGATCGGGAGCGGCCAACTGCGCTCAAGACGACACTCGGCGTGACGACTTGTGCATCTACAGGTAAGTGCATGATGCCCCCGCAACACTGTCCACGACACGACTAACATTCTCCCTCTTCTGTGGCTGTCAGTGGGATCAATCGAGGCTGAAGACGAGATCGAGCTAATCTCACACATGACGCAGGCGATGTCGAGCACCGTTCTGAACTCGTCCTCCCCGCTCAGGCCTGGCGCTGCGGCAAGTTCAGCATCGTCTCAACGCCCGGGCCCCAAACGCAAGCAGACTTTAGGCGGCAACCACCTCGACAGCACGCAGCTCATGCCTAGTGCTGAGAAGGCGAAGACCGACGGTGTGGGCTTCGGGACCGAAGGAGCGGGCTCGTACACGGCGCGGAGCCCTTCGTCATCTCCCAGCAAGTCAGCAACATCCACCGCCATCACTGCGGTGGCGACGACGACGACTACTCTGTCGACCGCCGTATCGTCGGCGTCCACCATCGTACCGACGATCACGCCGAAGACCGCCGCTGTCTGCACCATCTCCGATGTGTCCCATTCCCCTACCCTCCGCGCTGCACCCTCCTCGCCTGCGATGGCACTCGCTGGTGCTCCAGTCGTCGTATCATCTGGAAATGTAGCTGCACCGCCCAAGATGCTTCCAGCGGCCAGCTCATCCGCGAGTGCGTCCACTGCATCCATTCTCTCCAGCTCGTCTACTGCAGGCATCACAACGCGACCAGCCTTGAGCCTGCTGAACGGCGGGAGCGAACGCTTCGCAGCGCCTACTCGCCGCGATGGGGACATCAAAGGCTTCTTTACGGCGAGCCGGAACAACACCAACTTGAAGCAATCGCTCCGGGCAGGTCTTGACTGGAAGCTGCCCAAAGTCGAGATCACAGGCCTCACTCCTTCACAGCGCGTCTTTTCCATCGCGACGGGTTTGAATCCCCTTTCCATGACGATCGCCAGCGGCGACGAATTCTTCCTTTTCATGAATCTACGGGCAGAGCACCAGTGGGCATCGCACAGTATGACACCCCAGAAATGGGTCGAGGCCGCCGCGGTCTACAACACCGAGCTTGAGAACACCAATCGGCGCCTAGGCCATCAGAGTTGGACTGTCAAAAAGACCCCACGCGCGTTAATGGACAAGCTCGGCGAGGTGGAGCCAATGGTTCTGCGGAGGCTGGCGAGTGGTGACTTCAAGTGTGAGTATCCCGAACTCCGGTGGTCGTGAATGTGCTGACGGTCAACAGCCAAGGGGACTGGTGCGGAAGATTTCTGGCAGAAGCACTGTAATGCGGTGCCGCTCTTCAAGGGCGGGAGCGACGACATGCGCAAGGTATGCCCCGTGAGACGCCTGTTGATAGTATATGTACTGACGGTTTGCTCGCAGCGCAAGCTCAACACTTGCACGCGATGCAAATTCATCATGTGGCCGGGGCCAAGGGGCGCTGCACAGAACCACAAGCGTTCCTTCTGCTCCGACGGTGTGCGCATGAACCCCTCGGTCAGCATGAAGACCGCGGACGGACAAACGATCACCATCACCGAAGATCTTCCACCATGGCCACAACCCGCCGGCATATTCGAAGATGGGAAGACGTTCAACCCCATGGTTTTCCTGCGCGCGGTGAGTCATCTGTACGACCAGATGGTGTTGCAGCGCTCCGCTGGCAGCGAATACGCGATGGAATACCTCGCGTTCGCCGATATGTTGTACAAACGTACAATTGTCGTCTCCGCGGAGGGAACTGAGCATTCCAGTGAGTTACAGTACCTCATATACTGTGGGAGCAAGTCCGTTAATCTCACACAACACAACATAGGCTCGCCGGGCGACGTTGTGGACGCCAACTCGTCGGACGAGACTCAGCAAGTCCTATTCCGGCTCTTCGACGGTCTCGCACTTGGGCCTTGCCCTCCCGGACTTCTCGTTACCCACGACAATAATCGGTACCTACGTGTCACCCCCCTTCAAGTCACAAGCTCCTCGCCGCCGCCCGAGGAGGAAGAGGAGGAGGAGTAGGAGTAAGGCGTTGCTATGTGTATTTGTACGCTATTTTCTGCTAATGTATAGTACATATTGGATTGTCATTGGGAGAGCGCCTCCCGCAGCATATTCTTGCACTACAGTCATGTTTACAAAGGGCGACGACGACGGAGCGATGAGCGTCGTCGCTCGTATTGTCTCTAAGTCCACGGGCGCTTACACAACCCCTCGTTAGGGTTCGCGTCCACGTGCGCGAGCGCCTATTCAGTTCGCTGGCACCACCGGGGTTAGGAGCGACTCAGTCGACCGTCTCAGTCACCGTCTCAGTCACTGAATCGATCGACCCTTGGTATCGCGCTGTATCCAACAACGTCACGCGTGTCTCTTTCAAGTTTCCCGGCTCATCGGACTCGTCTGCTGCTGCTTGGCCTCGTACTCCCACGAACTCCTGCGTTTACGTGTGGAATGCGAATGTCTACCGTATGTCGCCCTTGTGCCCTGGTCTGGCCATGGCCCCCCCGCGGCACCCTGAGGCCGCTCAGCCAACTCGTGGTGATATTCGAGGGACCGCATCGCGCCCATAGATGCTCAATCAGGCTAGGATGCGATATCGCCGCCTTCGCACCGCAGCCCGGGATCCTCTTCACGACGAGTGTCGATGTAGGGAAATCCATTACTGCACATCCCTGTCGTCAGCCAGGAACCGCTGCATGCTCCGTGTACGGCACGCATCCATGCCGTGCTATGATCACCAAATCCTTTGCAAGGACGTGAGACGAAGAAGTCCGCCAAGGGCAAGAGTGTTCCCTTGCACCACACGGTACAGGTAACCTCTCATCATCCCTCTGACACTGCAACATTCTGACAAGACCGGTCAATCTAGTTTGTTGAGGCTAGTCCTCCAATCCAACAGCTGGTATCCTATCGCACCCTCTTCGAGTGTGTTGATGTAATTGGGATCGTATCTCTACACCTGGTTAGGTCCTGGTGGCCACATATAGCTTGCTTGTTGCCCCCTCTGGACATGGCGAGTATGTGTCCGGTCATGCCCGGGTCACGCATTTGTATTCGGGCGGAAGGATAAAAGATGCAGTCAACGAGTGGGAGACATCGTACCTCTTCTGCGTCTCCATGTCTTACAGCGAACTCCCCCTTCCCTGGGCGACCGCAGGCGTAGTCGTTTTGCTTCTCTTCCGCGCATATGTGAAGTCCAGGCAGTATCCCCGCTGTCTGCCCTTACCGCCCGGCCCCAAACCCATCCCCATCCTCGGAAACGTCCTAGATATCCCTCTCTCAAAGCAATGGCTCACATTCCACAAGTTGGCTTTGGAGTACGGTGCGTATTTCTCTCATTTACCGCCCCCCCCCCCCCCCCCCCCGCCTTCTCGGTCAGCCGGTTATCGTCCTGAGCAGCATCGAGGCCGCCAAGGATCTCCTGGACAAGCGATCCGCTAAATACTCGGACCGCATTCAGTCCACGGTCGCTGGAATGTAAGCCAATTCAAGTTCTGAATCAGCCGTTCTGGTCGTTGACGCGGTGGTTACAGGATCGGTTGGGACTGGAACGTCGCGCTGATGCGGTACGGGTCACAGTGGCGGGAGATTCGACGCGCTCTCCACGAGCATTTCCATCAGGGCACAGTGCAGCACTACCAGCCGAGCCAATTGTCAGGTGCTCGCGACCTTCTCATTCGGCTCCTGGCAAACCCGGACAACTTCGTGCCTGACCTTCGCTAGTGAGCACCGTTCCGCGCGTGATTATGGTGGTATCTGACCACGCCGTGAAGCGACCTCGGGGCTACGATTCTGGAGATATCGTACGGCATCACGGCGAACGGTGCTGATGATGAGTCCATCGCTATCGGCGAACGAGCGGTGGAGGGCCCGGCGCAGGCTCTCGTGCTAGGGGCGCTGTGGGTAGAGTTCTTGCCCTTCCTCCGCCATGTGCCACCGTGGGTCCCAGGCGCTTCCTACCAGAAGAAAGCGGCAGTGTGGTTCAAGGAAGCCATGGCGCTCAAGCACGATCTGTTCAAGAAGGCCATCGCGGACTTCGTGCGTGTCATGTTGCTGCCTTTCCGCGCCCTCCCCGCGCCTGTATTCACCTTGGTTTCATTCCGGTAGCGAGGCGGAGCCGGCACACGGTCCCTCGCCAGCGATGTCATGCACCGCAAGTATCAGGTGGGCGACGGCGCGTCTGCCGGCACCGAAGAGCTAGCCAAGAATGTAGCAGCCGTCGTCTACGGAGGTGGGTCCACCGACTCGCCCGTGCATTTGCATCAAACCTAACTCCGCGCGTTCCTGTCTGCGCACCCACAGCCGGCGCAGATACCGTGGGTGCTGTTCCTCACGGTTTTTGGGAGGTTACACAAGAATGCTGATGAAACGCAGAGCTTCTCCACCCTGCAGACGTTCTTCCTCGCCATGGCGCTGTACCCTGAGGTGCAGCGCAAGGCCCAGGCCGAGCTCGACACCGTGGTCGGACCGGACCGCCTCCCAGAGTTTGCGGACCAGAAGTCGCTGCCGTACATCCACGCAGTCGTGAAGGAGTGTCTCCGGTGGCAGAACGTCTTCACGCTCGGGCTCCCCCATCGCCTCATGGAGGACGACGAGTACAAGGGGTACTACATCCCCAAGGGCGCAATCGTGCTTAGTAACGTATGGTCAGTCCCCCGACCAGCACCACAATGTTTCGTGCGGCTCGCTCATCGTCGGGCATGGACAGGGCGATTTCCCATGACCCACAGACCTATCCGGACCCCGAGGCCTTCAATCCTGACCGCTATTTCAAGAATGGCGCATGGGACATGAGCGTCCTCGACCCCGCCGACTATGCGTTCGGTTTCGGGAGGAGGTACCGTATCGCACCCGCCTGCTTGCACCCACTTTCCTCCGCTAATGTTCATAGTATGTCTTTAGAGAGTGCCCTGGCCGCCATTTTGCCGTTGCGTCGATCTACATCTACGTAGCCTCCGTGCTGCACGTCTTCAACATCATGCCGAAGCGCGATGCCAACGGCAACCCAGTTCAAATCAAGCCGGACATGATGTCGGGAGTGGTGACGTGCGTATTCTCTCCTTGTTAGCACATGAGCGGTGAGCGTACTCAAGTCGGCGCGCTGCAGATATCCCGCGAAGTTCGAGTGCGACATCAAGCCTCGGTCCGCAGAGGCAGAGGAACTGATCCGACTTCTATCTATTGCCGGCTGAGGTGATCCAGAGACGCTGGGTGGGTGAAGTGAAGGCCAATACAGAACTCTGTATATTGTACCAGTGTCTTGTGTGTACGAGCATGTTGTTGAATAAGCAGATTCGCGCGTCGAAAGCATAACCTGTTAAGCTATGAACCCCAGGCTGCATGATAGAGCGCTATGAATTCGCTATTCTGCGATTAGACTCTATTTGCAGGCCTCAGTTCAAAACTGAGTGGAGCTCGCTCGACCAATCACAGGGCTGGATTCTCGGGCGCCTTGCCATATGCGTACGGCGCCAAAGTTCTGCATTGCGTGCAAATAGAGTCTATTAATCTGTAAGTACGAGGACTTGACCGAAAGCTCCCCTTTCAGCGGCCTGGGTTGGAACCTAGTCAAACAGTTTTGTTTTGCCTACCATGCACACGCAGAGAACTTGCGGTGTAACCTTCAGATGAGTCGGCTGCAGACAGCACCACCGAACGATCTCTTCCCATGCGGATGATGCAGACCAAGCGTGTCACGAACACAGGAGTCTATTATCAGAACGTATACTACTGTATGCCACGGTCAGCGATCAAAATTCCCGTGAGGAGGAGCATTACAGACATACGCTATACAGCAATCCGGCCCTCTAGAACATGGTACCGCCGCGCAGGTCATGCAGCCCGGTTCTTCGCCTTCCAGCTGATGTTGAGCTCTCGATAGCACTTCGGGCAGATGTTGTGCGCCAGCTTTGGTGAGCCACAGCTCTGGCAGTGCACCAGGTCTGCGAAAGCTTGTCAGTCACTGAATTGACCACTCCTGCGTGCCGCACTCACTCTCTTTGTCCTTCAACCCCTTGTTCGCGCTACGCATGGCCTTCCGCGAATGCGACGTCTTCTTTTTGGGCACCGCGAGCAGCCACGGGGGGAACAGCTCGAGCAGGGAGGGTAATGAAGGGATGGCCCACGAGAACGGCCTCGGCACAGCGAGGGAAGCAGGGATGAAGGCGGCAGCGAGCGACATGCGGGCGAGAGGCGCCGTCATGGCCGACAGCCACGAGCGAGATGAGTGCAGAGCCAGTGCCGCCGCCATCGTGGTCGAGAGTAGAGTGCGCACCGTGGCTGAAGCGCTGAGGCCGCTGCAGACGATCGACAGGCTCACGGGCGCTTCGTGAATTGTTGCTCTCCCGAGGGCAGGGCGCTTGTTCACCGTCACCACCGCCCGCCATGTTCCGCCTCACGCGCCCTCTGCTCTACGCGGTCCGGAAGCCAACCACGGGCCTCACTGGCCTCAAAGTGCACCATGACCCGCTCCCCGAGCTGAAGAAGACGTACGAGGCCACCCTCCAGACACTTTCCGCCATCCCCCAATCATCCGTCTACCGCCAGGGCGTGGAGGCGCTCACGCTGCACAAGCTGAAGGTGCTCGAGAAGGCGAACGGAGACATCTCTGTGCTGGAGAAGGAGCTGGACGAGGGTCAGGTCGAGGAGGCGCTAGACATCGCGCAGGACGAGCTCAGTCTCGCGAACAAGATGCTCGAGTGGAAAGCGTGAGTATGGTCCGCTGCTGTACTGTGACGCTGCCTGACGATTCACATAGATGGGAGCCTCTGGAGGAGAAGCCGGAACCCGGACAGTGGCAGTACTTTGGGAAGGAGGCGACGGCAACGACATCATCGTAACTGGCGTTCAATGCAGATCCGTTCCATAGCTCTCTCCCCGAGCTTCATCTCCCTTTCACGCCGGGCTTCGCGTGGACACTGCGTGAACACGAACAGGATCGCAGAATCCGGTTGCCGACCATGACACGCCATGAAGGCGTATACGTTGTTCACGCCGCAATCCTTGAGCATTTACGTGAGTGTGTACGCGTCATATATCGTGCCTCCAGGACTCCCTGGGACCTTGCGAGTTGATGCCATATACACTCAGCTAGTCAAGGCAAAGCCTCTGGTGCCCTCTCTCGAGCAGTTCATAAATACACCATCATTGGGGTACAGATTCACAGGATATGCACGGATAGCGCGTTATGACTTTATGCAATCGCAGTCACAACCAATCCTGCTGTATACAATCACAGTCCAGGAAGCGACGACCCAGGGTTGGCCACGTTAGCATGTCCCGACGCGGTGTTTCGAGGCGTGTTGCTGTATGTTGAGCAATGACTTACCGCGCCCAATGCCTTGGGTGAAGTGTCTCTATCTTGGTGCCAGGGCGATCAACAAAACACCCGCAAGAGGACTATCGCACGTACGCACCATGTATCGTATGTTACCAATACGAGGACTTCGAGTGGGGTGTTGAACGTGTCAATACTGTACTCATGTTACCGTGTGCATGTGTGCTTAGAGGAAAAAATAAAAGAGAACGAATAAAAGAGAACGCTGGAAGCAGGATTTGAACCTACGCGGGAAAATCCCAAGTGATATTGAGACGAGTTCAAATCACTCGCCTTAACGACTCGGCCATTCCAGCTTGTTAGGGCTGATTTTGCGAAGCAAATCATCGTCTTTGCAACAAAGGATGCCGCTGCGGTACCGCCAAGGCCTGTCCTCCGCCTCCGTCCTCATCGTCGCGCTCAACGTTCAACGAGTCGACCGCCTACTTGCCTTGCACATCGAGACTTGCCTGTGCGCCCGCACAGTGTCCCTACCAGCGCGATGGATTCCCTCATCCCATTCACCACCTCGGGATCGCTCGTGGATTGCGTCGATAGTACGTCTACCCCGCGTCCACTCAAGGTGCATCCTGAGCCCATATCCCCTGCCGCTCTCCGCCCCGGTCGACGTCCGCTTGGCTTTCGTTAGGGAAGATGCTTGTGGTCCTACGAGACGGCCGGAAGCTGCAAGGGGTCCTGCGGTCCTATGATCAATTCGGTGAGTGCGCAAAACACCCGCGAGGGCGTCTCTGCGCGGCGACATCTGACAGAACTGCGCCCGGGCTAGCCAACCTCGTCCTCGAGGACACGGTGGAACGTATATACCACCAGGACGTGTTCGCGGAAATGTGGCGCGGCCTCTTCCTCATACGAGGCGAGAACGTCGTGCTGCTCGGAGAGATCGTGCGTGGACCGTCACGCACCTCCATCGCCGGTTACCCCTACTGAGCAGTTGCTGCTGAACAGGACCTTGACCAGGAAGACGAGGTGCCCTTGCGGCAGGTAGAATGGAGCGTCTTGGAGGCGTATCACAAACAAGACATCGCGGAAAAGAAGCAGCGAGAAGAGGTCAAGTCCCAGGTCCTCTACGAGCAGAAGGGCTTCTGCAAAGAGGGCGGAGAGGGCGACGGGTACTGAGATGCTCATCCGACCGCAGGTGCACGCCCAGGTTTCCGGCGACCCACCATTCCTATGGATGCACTCCAACCGCAGGCAGATTCATTACGCCCGAGAGTCATCCCATTTGTTGTATTTATGTCCTTGTCGTCGCGTTCATTGCTGGTATCGCAGTTGCAGAGCTAGGGGATCTAGTAATACATATACACAATACACATCGTATTACGGCAGGCGAGAGCTAGTACCGGATATCTGACGACGTATGTCCACAAGTCATCCAAACGCGACAATGAGGTGTATATGCTACATCAATTCTTCTGCTTGCCCTTCTTCTGCGACGTGCCATTAGTCTTGGACTTGACGGCGCCGTTGCCCTGAGTATGTCCGTTCAAAGCCTGCAGAGGTACACTCGGTATGTTCCGTTGTCGGGACTCTAGGCTGATGACATCTTCTAGGTGCCTGCGGATCTCGCGTTCTTGGGTCGTCAGGGCTGACATCGCCTTCTCCTTCAACTCCTGGTCGAACTCAAGCTCGTTCGCCCGTAGCTTCTGCCATCTGGATAACATACGTCAGAGTCTCGCACAGGTACTCAAAAGTTCGGACTTACCCTGCATGTCGCTGACACTTCTTCTTGCCCCTGCACCACCATGCGCCGTCTTCGACGCCGGTACCGTCGACTGGCATCGCGTCCGCACCGTCGTGTGCATGACCTTCTTCGTAGCTCTCCAGAATACCCGCGGCGTACTCGACGTACTCCTCGTCGTCGAGACAGAGGCGCTGATCCCATCCACACTCCTGCACACGCTCCGCACGCGCTGCCGCGAGCTCGAGCACCTTCTGTCGCCACAGGACGACTTCGAGCTCCTCCTTCAGAATCTCGCGCTTCGGAGCAAGCTTGAGTAGCTCCCCTTGCAGCCGCGCGATGGCACGCTCGCGCTGCGTCTTGGAAGGCCTCTGCACCTCGTGGTGTTCCACGACGAGCTCGCCCGCGGGACGCTGCTCGGCTTTGCGCCTCCGCGTGGGCTTCGGCTCCTCCTTGACGAGCTGCACCTTGACGACGACGCCTTCACGCTGCTTGACGTCCCGGACGCTCGCCCACAGCGCGGCCTCTTCGCCGCCCCAATTCTCGATGCGGCGCTGCATGTAGGCGATCCCGCAGTCGTCGGAGCAGAATTTGGAGAACGCGCCGCGTGCGGGCTTGTGGCAAGCGGCGGCAGAGGAGGGCCTCGGGTGCTTCAGGCCGGCGAAGCATCGTTGCTTGTAGGTCGTTTTCAGAGGCAAGTGGGGATTGGCTGGCATGATAGATTAGTCTAGGCGGAGGCCGTGATACTACCTGACGTGCGTACCTTTTATGCAGGGAGGACAGACGAATTGGTCAATGAGGTCGACCTCGAGGTCATTCATGTTCAAGCACTGAGTATGGTACCATTCGTCACATCTTGCACGGATGTCAGTTCGCGAAAAGGCAAAGACGATCATAAAGAAACTCACCGGTCGCAAGCAATCATGACCTTGTCCTCGTCGTAGCTCGTCTTGCAGATACAATAAAGCTTGTCGTCCACCTCCTCTGCTTCTTCCTCTTCCTCCTCTTCCTGCGGCTTGCTGGCCGGTTCCGGCGGAGCAGGCATCACAGACGCAGACCGTGAACGAGACTGCCCAACCGCTGCCGAGACGGACCGTTTCGCTGCTGATGCCGCTGTAGCATTCGTCGCGGCGGTCTTCTTGCCCTTCGCTACCGTGCCGCTACCGGAGGGAGTAAGACGTCCGGTGGATCCAGCTGTGCCCTCTTTGACAGTAGTCTTTGCCTTCGGTTTCACCGTGGCGGCTTTGGCCTTGGGCTTCGCAGGTGGCTTGGCCTTCGGTGCGGGCTGGCGGGGGGCATGAGAAGCAGTTCGGACTCATGCGATTCCAGATGACATACCTTGGGAGCTGATTCCTTCTTCTTTGAGCTCGAAGACACAACTGCTGCGTCCGCCTTCTGAGGTTTGGCGGTGGGCTGTTGGTTAGCCACCGGGGTCTTAGCCGCATGGCCTGGGGGTGCAATCGGTGGCGGCATCACCACGCGTTCTGAAGGCGTAGGAGCGGCAGAAGCAGGAGGTTCCGAGCTGCGAGCGGCCTTCGTAGCGAGGAGCTCTTGATCCTGAGGAGGCTTATCTGACCGAGTCGAGCTTGGTGACGCATGTGCCGCTTTCATTGGATGTGGCTGAGTATGCGAAGGCCCGTGCGTATGCGCTTGCGCGTGCGCTTGCGCGTGCGAGTGTGAGTGCGAGTGTGAGTGCGGGTGTGGATGCGGGTGAGGATGCGAATGCGGGTGCCGTGGCTTCTCGTCCAGGAGGCTGAGCAGCTCATCGTCCAAGTCGTTGCTCGTCGACATTTCGACGTCGTGCACGGCTTGTCCAGAGGCACTCGCCGCGAGGTCAAGTTCCATAGCCAGGTCCGCGTCCGAATTTGGGGAGGCAGCTTTGTGAGGGACAATGCGCTCGTCTGGCGTGGCGCGGTCCAGCTCCTCCTCCAACAAGGCGAGCGGTGTCGGTGTCCTGGATCGACCCTGAGCAGGCTCCGGAGTCCGTAGCACGTCGTCAACGGGATCCCCAGGAACGATGGGCATCATCTGCACTTCTTCCGGCTTCACCTGAGGTGGTGGTGAGCCCACCGAGGATTCAGGCGAGTCTGGGGGCGCTTCCGGTGCTGGCGAGACTCGTCGTGAGGCAGACGCAGGAGAGTCAGTCGCGTAGTGCTCCAATAGCCACTCATGCGCATCCTGCTCCGGTGGGATGCCCGCTGTATGCGCCGTAGGTGCTGCTCCGCTTTCTCCGGCGACCTTGGGAGAAGGCGGCAGCGCTTCGGATGTCACCAGAGACGCGTCCTGTACTTCTTCCATCTTCACCTCTTCCATCTGCTGCATCTCCGTCCCAGCCAATGGAGGCATTTTCATCAACTCCTCATCCTCATCCTCCTCTTCCGGGACGGGCAAAGAGGCCGACTGCGCGTGCGAAACGCTCTCGACCACGCTCGATGAAGGGCCTGGCTGCAAGATATCTACGGCAGCCTTCTCGTCTGGCCGTTGTGATGGCTCTCCAGCCACCGCCGGTACTATGGGAGGCTCATCGACCGTCGGTGCCATTGAACGCTCCTCGACCGTCTGTGCTATTGTAGGCTCTTCGGCCTGGGCCATTGAGGGCTCTTCAACCGTAGGCGGTATTGGATGCTCAACAGCTGGTGCTACCGAAGACATAGGCACAGGGTCCAGTGGCGGCTCGCGGGGTACTGCAGTTTGAACGGCATTGCCAACGACCGGCGGGTCACTGATCGGAGGCTCGTTTACAAGAAGTTGGGATATGCTGATGGGCTTAGACGTCGCCAGGAGACGTGGAGGCGTCGGAGGGGAGGGAATGGCCTGCTCCGGGGTGGAAGACGTAGTGGCAAGAGCTGAATCAGTGGCCGGAGGGATGGTAGGGACGGTGGCATCAACGAAGAGACGATCAGGCGCAGACCGGGGATGAGACCGGATGGAGGAAGCCAGTGTGGTGGGAGATTGGACAGGGGGAGGGAGGGCGGGCGTAGAAGATACGCGTGGAGAGGTAGGGTGCTCGGTAGCACTCGTTGAGGCCGCCTCGAGAGCAACTGGAGCAGCGGGTCCGACAGCCGGAGAGGGGGTTGCGACGGATGTCGAAGCTGCAGGGTCAATGGGAGGGACAGGAACAGGCTCTGGCAGTGCGGGAAGGTGCGCGTTGAAGCTGCCTGTCCGCCTGCGCCGCTTGGTGGGAGGCTCGCCATCTTGAGAAGGAGTCTGGCCGAAAGAAATGAAGGCCAAGGAGTTGACGCGAGCGTCAAGTCGAGGAGAGGGCAGCGGCGGGCTCTTCTGCAGCACTGGCGAGTGAGAGACCGGGGGGAGTGGAGGATTACGATTGAGGACAGGGCTCAAGGAGGCCCTTCGCGCAGACTCCTTCCTTTCCAGAGGAGTAGGAAGCTCACCGCTTAGCCGACGCCTCTCCTCCGTCGCGGCCTGGACCAACGCCTCCAGTGCACCCAGCCCCCCAGGACTCCCATGCGACCCAAAGGCAACCGCTGGCGATCTTGGAGGTTCTGCGTTCAGCAGGTTAGGGAGTGCGGTGGCCGAAGATGTGCGGGAGACTGAGAAGGGCGGGGAACCCGACTGAGTTTGAGACGCCGAACGGAGACGTGATGGGTGATTTCCAAATGGCTCATCGCCCCGCGAAGACGGAGAGGCAGGACCAAAAAGCACAGAAGGGCTCTGGGAAGGGTTAGGCGTCCTTTGCGAGTAGGGTGACTGTTGACTGTCGCTGTGGGGTGTGGATTGGGACATAGGGCGATAGAGGTTGGTTGGAGAACGCGACAGCAGCCGACCTAGAACAGGGGAGTGAGAAGCTTGGCGAGCAGGAGAGACGTTGTAGAGAGCGTCAGGGGATTGCTGAGGTGAGTGGGAAAATGAGGGCCGAGGAAGAGGGGGAGGGTATGTGTAAGTCGCGAGCTGGGGGTCTGACAGCACGCTCCTGGACGACGTGGGCCGCGAGAAATAAGAAGGACTTTCGGAAGGGCGATACTCGCTCTCGCGAGGATCTGAAATCCGCCGAGATGTAGGAATAGATCGCGGGACAGGCTGTGGCAGAGGATGTGGGAGGTGGTAGGAGGCAGAGTCGCGTTCACGGCTTACAGGTGAGACTAGTGGCCTGGAGTTACTTGCCAGAGTTTCAGGACGATTTGTGTTATAATCTCCGTGTCCTCCCCATTGACTAGCGTAAGCGGCGCGTTCGCCCCCTGACGGTGACGGCGTGTGTCTCCTGAGATGCACATGCTGCAATGAGAGCGGAACGGAATTGTGGCTGTCTCGGTTATACTCTGGATATGGTCTATAGCTATGGACGGCATGGGAGTGGGGCTCTACAGAACCGAGGCTGTTTACTTGACTGTCCCTCAGATCGGCAGAAGCGATATCAGGCTTGGGCGAAGGAGGGACGAGAGGCGTAGAGTGTGAACTAGTGGGTGTAGGGTGTGCGCCGTCCGGTGGCTGCTCGTCCGCGCAGAGCAACGCCGATATGGTGAGCCGTCGTCCAGCCATCCGTCAAGCACGCCGCCAACTACGGAAGTCGCCCTCGGCCACAAGCTGGGAGGAGCACAGAGGTGGTGGAAGAAGAGAACAAGGACAGCCCTTGCGCGGCCATCCGTTGGCCTCCCCTCACCCAGGTCACAACGCCCACAGTCACAAGCCTGGCGCACAAACGCTATCACCGTGTCAGCACGCTTGATTAGACTGTGCTCCCACCTGCGTCAGTCTATTGCGGTGCATGCAAACGTCCACACCAATGACATTCCTGTTCCACCTGAATCTGGAACATCTTGCGCACTGAACTTTGAATGATCTGTGGCACCGACACACAGCAGAAGAGACAGGACAAACAATGTATAAGATAAAACTGTGCAACGAGACATTGCGACGCAACCCATACAGCGACCACGAAGAGCCAACTGCTAAGACCAGAGTCCTATCCCAAAGGCACGGGCGCGCCGCACCCAAGTCCCATCACTCGCAACCAAAGGTCTTCTCGATCTCCAGCCCTTTATGACGGTCTCAAGGTCCTCGACCCACTCAAGTCCGGCGAACCGGCGAGCGAGTCATCGTCGAGATGCTTTTGAGGACTACAAGGCGTCGTCAGCGATCGCAGAGGCCAGCAAACACGCCTGAGACTCACCTGTGTTTTTGCGTTGAGGGTTGCGTCCGCTGTCGGGAGGCTTTATATAGTCGCCCGAAGAACTGTACAGCGGACCTCCGGTGGCTTGCGGCGGGACCCCAGACAGCGGTTACCGGGTCCCCCGCGGGCCCAGGTCTGCTAGGGGACTTGACAGAAACCGCGTCGCCCCCGCCGTCAATCCACTCGACAGTACTTAGCCGTCCAGGGATCTTACCCGCCGACTGACCACAAAAGAGGGCCCCGTCAAAAATGTCGGTGGCCAGTAGAAACCCCTTTGCCCTCCTCGATGGTCAGTCTCGCGCAGTTTAACGCACATTTCGCGCTTCCCGTACCCCCATTGGCGAAGAAACTAGCTTGGGCTGACCTCTTTTCTCCGTCTGCAGAGGATGCCTCGCGGCCTGCAAGCCCGACCCCTGCCCCCAAGGCTGCGGCGCCTGCGCCTACCCCTGCCACCCGTGGAACCCAGAAGCCCCGCGGCGGCCCCGCCTCAAGAGGCGGCCGGTACTACCAGCGCGGCGGCAAGTCTGCTCCCCGCGAGAACGGCGACGTAGCCGCTGAGGACGCCGAGCCCAGGAAGCGCGGTAGGTCTTCATGAAAGATGTCCCCAACGGCACGATCTGATGGTCCCATTCCAACTTGTGCTTGACGCACCTCGCGCTCCATGCAGCCGACGGCGAAGGTCGTGGCCGTGGCCGTGGCAGAGGGCGCGGTGGTGACCGCGGCCGCGGTGGCCGCGGTCGTCCCTTCGACCGCCACAGCCAGACCGGCAAGACGTATGTGTCCACACCCCCGGCAAGATCCAGTCCCGTTGCTCACGCCTGCCCCTAGCGATTCGGACAAGAAGATCCACCAGGGCTGGGGTGGTGACGAGCCCGTTTCTGAGCTTAACGCCGAAGCTGCCGCTGCTACCGATGCCGCCGCCGAGAAGAACGAGTGGACCAACAACACTACGGACGGTGCTGCTTGGGATGCCACTCCCGCCGCTGAGGGTGAGGCCCCGGCGGGCGAGAAGGGTGAAGGCCGCAAGCCCCGCGAGCCTCGCGAGCCTCGTGAGCCCGAGGAGGAGGACAACACCCTCACTCTCGACGAGTACCTCAAGCAGAAGCAGAGTCTCGACATCGTCCCCAAGCTTGAGGCCCGCAAGGTCGACGACTCTGACCTGAAGAACGCGGTTGTCATCACGAAGAAGGATGAGGACGAGGATGCTTACTTCGTCGGCAAGGTACAATTGTCTGCCATTGCTACTGCGGTCCATCCTGACAAATTCCCCGTAGGCTAAGACCTCTGCTCCCAAGCCCCGCGCGAAGAAGGAGGAGAAGGTCTACATCGAGATCGATGCCCGTTTCGAGCGGCCTTCCCGTGGCGGCGGCCGCGGTCGCGGCGAGCGTGGTGGCGAGCGCGGCACTCGTGGTGGTCGTGGCCGTGGTGGCGCCGGACGCGGACGGGCGACGAACGGCAACAGCGCTCCTACCGCTCTCAACGTGGACGACGAGACCGCGTTCCCCTCCCTGGCGTAATAGCCCGACGAATATATCGGTTCGACCCAGCGGCAGTCGAATCTTTTGACTCCTCCATCATCCCGCGGCCCCGACAAAATCGTGGAGTCACTCGGCCCCGAGTACCTGATCGCCTTCTCCCCCCTATCGGTCTCTCATTGTCTTGATATCTGCGTGCGCACGTTCTGCATCCTCACCTCGTATCTCTCTCTCTCGTCCTCTCCACGCTCTGTGCTCCTGCTCCTGTGTTCAGTAGTAGCCGACCCACTCACCAGCCCTCCTGACATGACGTATGAACCAAGACTATGCACGGTATCTTATGTTTTGTGGCACTCCATATTTAGTCGTGTTGTATACGAGGTGTAAGAACCGGTCGATGCATTTCGTCGCAGAATTTCGCTCGCACACTGTCTGAAGCTTCCTCTGTCGCCCTAGACGACGTTTAAGATCACAACGAAGGTAGGCCCCGTTCGAGTGACCTGGTCACGAACGCTCGTGCAGGTCAGTTGCAGAACGACTATCGTAGCACGGTAGCAGCAATCGACAAACGCGCGTCCGAGTCGGCCTCATGGTATTCGAGGGATCGTGCATGATCGGACCGATGTATGTGCCTGCGTGTATGCACGTTGTGGAGTACCGTGTGCGTGAAATACCGCGGTCGGCGGCGCTGACTTGCTGCACAACGACGACGGTTTCGGCACCAGACACGAGTTACTAGCACAACACGACAACAAGCAACCACAGAATGACCATTGAGACGATCTACATCGCCAGGCATGGTTAGTAGTTGGGTTCACCCCCGATGCAATAGATTCCTCCGATCGACCTGATTGGTGATGTCGTTTCCCCAGGATATCGTATGAACTGGGTAACGGATGACTGGTAGGTTCGTGCTGATTATAGGGTCCTAGCTGTACTGACGACAGCTCTGCGCACAGGGAAAGCGTGACCGGTACGTCCGAGGTCGTGTGTGCAGACGCGGAAGAGTCGTCTGCCTGCCGCTGTAACCGGTCGCTGAGCACAGTATCGGCCATGTAGGACTCCCGCGCGATCCTCCACTTGCGCCCTTTGGGTTGACACAAGCGGAGGAAGTGGCGGACTACTTTCTGTCCTTGCCTGAGGATGAACGTCCCACGATCATCCTGTCGTCCCCGTACTGTGAGCGCACCATCCCCGAAGTGCGGTGCCATGCAAAGCTCATACTGCGTTGCTATGCATAGATCGCTGCCTGCAGACCGCAGTGCCGAGCGCACAGAAGCTGCAACTTCCGTTGTATGTGGAACACGGTAGGTCATACGCATCGCTGCATCTGCACGCACACTGACATATGTTCCACTACAGGGTTGTCGGAGTGGTACTCTCCCGTAGCCCCGAACACCGGGCTCCATCCCCGCCCTGCCCCGGCCACCAAGCTGCGCGAGTACTTTCCCGAGATCGACCCCTCCTGGGAGTCCATCTACTACCCCTCGAGGAAAGGGGAAGACATACCCGAGGTGCACGACCGCGCGAACGGATTCATGCGCGCGCTAGTCCCGCACATCGAGCGCAAGTTCGGCGGGCAGCACAAGCGCGTGCTGCTGTTCAGCCACGCCGCGACGGTCATCGCGCTCACTCGCGAGCTCGTCGGGGACCGCGGGATGCCGCTCCGGGTGGGCACCTGCACCTTGACGGAGCTGCAGCGCAAGCCCGGGGAGACGGAGGCGGTTGGGTGTTGGGAGGCGAAGCGGCTAGCGGACGGCAGCCATCTGAAGGAGGGGTCTCAGAGAGAGTGGGGCTTTGAGCACGCCGTCATACGCGATGGCAAAGTGAGTCTCGATGACTTGCTCTACTGTCCTGCCAGTGGGCCGTCTAACAACACGATGGACAGGTCATCAACGATTCCGGCCAACCAGGAACCGAGCACGAAAAGGACGAGCCCGTTGGACTGCAAGAGCACCTTGTTGCAGCACACTTGTAGAACTGTAGACAGCTGCGCGACATTGGTACATAGAAACGATTCCTCGCTGAGTCGTACTATACATCCGGATACAGGCTTCTTGATAGATCACAATGTATCCTCTACATTCCACAGCACCCTCAGAACTTCACAAACGCACTGGCGTAGCTGACACTCGAGTCCTTGATCGTCAGGCACGGGCTGCTCTGCTCGTAGCGCACCCACTTGATCTTCGGCGCCTTCCCCTCCTGCTCGAGGACGGCGAGTGCCCCAAGCAGCACGCCGATCGGATGGCGCCCGCAGATGGTGTTCTTCGTCCGCGCGAGGTAATCGGAAAACTCGTGGTGAGCTTGGCAGGCCGTGTAAGGCGGGAGGGTGAGGAGCTCCATCGCTTCGCGATCCAACGCGGTGATCGACGCATGAATGGGGTGTTCTTTCAGTGCGGCGGGAGACGGGTCTGCGCGAGAAAGCCGGACTGGGGGCGTGGAACTCGGGGGCGGCCTGGGATAGTAGAATGTGTACTGGAACCGGAGGCCCCTGGTGGCATGTCAGTGACACAGCATCCGGGAGTGGCGATGGTGTGTCATGAATACTCACCAGTGGCAGAAGTCACTGGATATAACGAAGAGCGTGTCCTCTCTGGCAAGGTACGGTGCCAACAGTTTGCCATATGACGCCTCTTTGTCGTAGTTGATCGCTCCTACGAGAATCGGGACAATCGAGATATCTTTCCTGTAGACCTCAGGTCAGAGACGGGACTATGTGCGCGCAAGAGCCAACCCACCCTTCGAAGACCTTCCGAACGTAGGGTAGATGCATCTCGATGCTATGTTCGTCCTCGTCGGTTTGCAGGCTCATCTCTGTGAACTGACCAGTCTTCTTCAACTCCTGCGTCGCTGAATATGGGGTCACAAACGGTGTTCCCGGAAATATGTAGCGCACTCACTCTCAACATCTATTGGTAGCGCGCCCAATGGAGTCTCATACTGCGTGCATCGGGTGAGCGCGCACCCATCCAGGTAGACATGGTGCGAAGGGCCGAGGACAAATACACGCTTTCTGTCAAAGGATCAGTTTCTAGCAAGGCAGCGATCTGCATAGATAGCACGCACATGCCAGTCGTATCGATACTCTTATACGCCCAGGCGGCAGCGCGCCCGGAGTATGAATATCCTGCATGGCTGGAAGTTGCCAAAGTTCAAAGAGAATGAGAACGATTGATCAAGAGCGATCACAACTCACGGTGCGATGACAGCCTTGGTGCCCGGAACTGGTGGATTGAACTCATCTTCTGGAGATGGCTTCACTGCGTCCAGCCAGCCTGATAGCTCTCGATCCAGCCGGCTCCCTGGGCAGCTTTCAATCCGCGTTCAACAACACCCACGACATGCGAACGCACCGTCTCCGGTGTACCAGGAATCAGCATGAGTCGCCTGCCTAAGAACCGGGGTGTAAGCTCGTTACTTCCGAGTCGCCGACGGTCTCCGAGGTCGGTGCGTACCTGGAAGTCATGCTACAGGGTTAGCTGGGTGGGTATAGTGGTATGTCAAGGTCCGGGAGCAACAGGGCTGTCCCTAAGATGGTATTTGGAAGACGGAAATTGTATGTATGTCGCTGATCGTCCGAGAGCGTTGACGTCAGGTACTCGACCGCGTCCTCGATTGCCCTGCGCAGTCCAGATTTGGGCTGGTGAACACGTGCCGAATCCCTTGCTCTGCTCAAACGATGCCAGGTACGCAGCGAACAATACTGCGATATCAAGGGCCGAGAATCAGCGCAGGGCAGCCACTACATTCACGGCGACGTTTGCGTTTAGCGACGCGGTCATGTTCAGTTCGGTTCAGTCGTAACAAGCTCCGGGTAAAATAAGTTATGGGCCTGAAACATGGTCGCATGTCGATTATCTCTGGCATAGTCAAATGGATACATGGGAGGGAGGGACAGCAAATGAGACAACAGCGATACCAGCGACGACCTTTTACTCCTCTGACCGCAGACGAGCGGTGGGGTTGGTGACCTTGACGCCGAGAACCTTGGCCCTGAAACCAGACATTGCATCAAGGACAACAAATTGACAACCAGGAAGAACGTACCTCTCCAGGATGAGTGTCCGGTTGCGGCTGCTGACGTTGTGCGCAATCTCCGCCGCGAAGCTTTTGTTGTGCATCAGGAGAAGGTCGACCTCCCGCACGTTGCTGACAAGGAACTTCTTCAGGCCGTTGGGGAGAAGGTGACGAGTCTGAAGGTTGCCGCGGTCAGATCTCTGCAACTCCAAATATGTGTGTTGTGCTAACCTTCTTGTTGCTGCCGTAACCAATCTGAGGAGGACATGTCAGGATTCGGTAACCAGCAATTCGACTGCGAGCGAACCTTGGGCATGGGCAGCTGGCCCTTGAACCGGCGCCGAACGCGGTTATCAATACCCTTGGGTTTCCTCCATGCCTCCTTCACGCTGTGGTAGCGGTCGGACTGGTGGCGCCTGCAAGTGGAATGAGTACGGCTTCTCTGGAGTGGCTTGCGGTTGATCTCACTTGAAAGGCTTGGTGCGCTTCTTGACGATGGGGACCTTGACCATGGTGGACTGTAGACAGATGCAGATGAGAAAACAAGCACAGAGCAGGAATCGTCCAGATAGGCAGCCCAGCCCAAGGGGTCATCCGGGACGCAGGGTATGCATCCACCGTCTTCCCGGCATGTTTCACGCTCAAAAGTTGCACGAGAATAGTCCTGTGGCACTGGGCTGTCGTCTCAGAGGTTTGGCATGGCGTACTTACAGTTCTTGAGGCTTGAGGACGGCGTTGGCGGGGGGCGTACGGGAGCTGCTGCACAAAATGCCCTTGTGCGGCGAGCTGCTGGGCGCCTGTACCACGTGGACACGGAGATGCCTAAAAAGGAATACTGGGAAATCGTGATCGTGGGCGCCAAGGGGCTTATCGTGCTGTCAGACTCGCACGGGCTCGCCATATAGAAGGGTGACCACCTGGTACGACGGGGTTGGTTCGATTGGGGCCGCAATTGAGACATCGACGGCGATGTATCCTCCTACTCCCACCAGCATGGATGCAGGAGACGACTCTAGCTCGGAAGACGAATATGTGTGGACTGCGACAAGCCGGCTGCCGCGCCGCGGCGGGAAAGCTCAACCCACGTGCAAACAGCCGCGGTCTCACCAGCAGCCACTCCGTCCTTCTCGCTCACGCTCAGCTCCTCCCTCCTCTGCTCCCGCCACCTCCCCCAAGTCGACCTCCCGCGCAAAGGCCCTTCGAACTCTGAAAGACATGCTTGCTTCCCCGGCCGTCGACCTTTCCTTCGACGATGACGATTGGATGGCGCCTCCCTCCTCTAGCCCCCGACTCTACCGCGCCGCCAGCGTGGGTAACAGCTGGGGCGTCACCTCAATCGGCCGAGGATTCAAATGGAACAGCCAGGCCAACGAGGACAGTAGTAGCGATCACGAACGGGAGGACGACTCTTCAACAGGGGCTATGAACACATCAAACGACCGAACGACTACCCTGCGTCCGACTCGCCCGGCGTGGTTGAGCACTTCCGCAGTGCCGCGATCTGCAGCAAGTAACGGCCTCGGGATGCTCTCCACATCTATCACTCCTCCTACGCCTCTATCCCCCCTGTCTCCTCCACGCTCGGGCAGCTTCATTGCGGGCCCCCTTTCGCGCTCTCCTGTCCAATCACGACCATCATCCCCACGCCCTTTCTCCTCGCGTCCTGCTTCACCACGACCGACTTCCTCGTCTGTCCGGAGTCCTCTATCCAGCAGGCCGTCATCGCCACGCTCCAGCCAGTTCCCTCGCATGCGCCGTCGATCTTCACAACAACGCGTCTCCCTCATAGCCGGTCGCGTTTCTATAGCCCCGATCGAACCCCCTTCCTCGCTCCCGTCGGGCCCGCAAAGGCTAGTGCGGACCAACAGCGCTGCCAGTTACCTTAGCGTCGCCAGCAGCACGGGGCCTCCCACTCCGGATGAGCAGACGCACAGTCTAGGAGAGCGAAGCATCTCCGAGTTTGTCGTGGAGCGCGAGATTGGACGAGGCGCATATGGTCTGGTCAAGCGTGCAAGGGAGATGATGGAGGACGGAACGATGGGGGTATGTTCAATTGGCCGCTCAGTCTCGCCCCTCTCACTGACCTTGCGGATAGCCACCGCTCATCATCAAGCAAATCATTAAGTCGCGCATACTTGCAGATTGCTGGAAGAGGCACCCGAAGTTTGGCACGATCCCGATAGAAATCTATGTCATGTCCGCCATTTCTACGACGCACTACGTCCTACCGCCACCTCGCCCATGGGATCCTCTCCGAAACAAACCAGACGTGCAGAACGACTGGGTGGAGGGGAAGGTCGTAAGCGGTCATCCCAACATCTGTCCTCTCCTCGACTTCTTCGAGGATAACCACTACTATTATCTTATTCTACCTTCGACAACTCCGGAGCCCAAACCCAACGAACCCGCACCGCCGACAGACCTGTTCGACTTGGTCGAGGGCTTCCCTCATGGTCTCCCCGCCGACATGATCCGAACATACCTCGGGCAGATCGCAGACGCCGTCGCGTTCTTGCATTCGAAGGGAATTGGTGAGTACATCGTCGCTCAGCGTCGTTCAACGATGCTGAGAGCTACGCCAGTGCATCGCGATATCAAGGATGAGAACGTGGTGCTCGGACCAGACGGCAAGTGCGTCCTTATCGACTTCGGCAGTTCAGGCCTCGTGAAGAAGAGCGGGTGGGATACCTTCAGCGGCACGTGAGTCGATATCCCGCATCATCTGGGTCCGCTTCTCATCGGTGGGACGTTTCAGCCTCGATTACGCTGGCCCAGAGATTCTTCGAGGCGAGCGATACTACGGCAAAGAGCAAGATGTGTGGGCGTTCGGCGTTGTTGCCTACGTAATGCTGGTCGGGGAATGCCCGTTCACGACAGCTGCGGAAGCGCAGGGCGGCTTGCAGTCACCCTTGTCGAGTGCGTCTATCGCATTGGACGAACGCTGCGCCGACGGCAAGGAGAGGGAGGGCGAAGAGGCCGATGGAGGCGGAGCACTGGGCGACGCCGCGGCGCTTGTGCGAGCGTGCTTACGGGTCGACGTGAACGCACGACCGTCCTTCCAAAAGATCCTCCAGAGTCGCTTCTTGAGCGGTGACGGCGGATGGGGTATGGACTCATGACCCGATGCACGAATCTCAGTGACCCGCATGGAAAGTGCGTGCAGTTCATTCAAGCCCGGACAATCAGAAGTTGTCGAGAGCTGTCATGCTGATTCGGTTTGCCTTGCAGGTGTACAATATGTTATCTGATGGCTTCGCGTCCTGCAGGCGTACCTCTAGACGAGTCTTACACGTCTTTGGCGCTATCTTTCCACCATCCATCCATCGTTCGGAGCTTCCGAGACGCGATACTCATCTACAGCTCGCTCATGACCTCTCTGTACGCGCAACAATGTTATCGACACCATCGCATTCTCTCCCTTCCCGATCGCACATGTTTTGACCGCCGCATCTTGTGTCGCCCGTACGATGTATCCGAATAGTTTATTACCAACCCTGTGAAATAGAAACCGCAACTTGTATTTTGCTCCGCGTCTGCTCCAGCCCGCAGGCCGCGGAGGGAAGATGGTGGCCGGGAGGACCTTGCAAGTCGAGTGTGCTCGAACGATCCAGATCTCTGTTTTTGCCCGGAAGTGGAGAGACGCCGGCGTCTTGGCCAATGACGATGCGGCTAGAGGCCGGCGGTGACTCCGGTGCGACGGCGGAGCCGGCCGGCCCAAGGGTGTAGGGTTGTAATCAGCAAGATCTCTATCGATCATCTAAAATTTTCGAGCCCGCGCGAGGGTACATAAACCTAAGAATCTCTTCCACCTCGAGTTTCTTCTTACCCTCACCTCCCTCCTCGCTCTCTCCCCACCTCTTACACTTTCTTTTGCGTGAGTGCTCTCTCTCTCTTGCGGCGTCGCTGCATGGGCTCCGAGCATGAGTGGAAGCGAGCGCGCTAGCGAGATCGTCCTCGCTACGCGCGCATCTGCTATCTACCCGACTCGGTGCCCTAGCGAGCGACCCGACCCTCACTCGATCGGCAGCCCGTGCTAACATCGTCTCGCAGATCTTCATCAAAAATGGGAAAGGAGAAGACCCACGTTAACGTCGTCGGTGAGTACTCGCATACATCCTTGCTCGGAGTACGAGGCTGATCATCCGCAGTCATCGGTCACGTCGATTCCGGCAAGTCGACCACCACCGGTCACTTGATCTACAAGTGCGGTGGTATCGACAAGCGTACCATCGAGAAGTTCGAAAAGGAGGCTGCTGAGCTCGGCAAGGGCTCGTTCAAGTATGGTGAGTACTATCTAGCCGCCCATCGCATCGCATCCACATCCACCTAACGCTGTGCTTCATAGCCTGGGTGCTCGACAAGCTCAAGGCTGAGCGTGAGCGTGGTATCACGATCGATATCGCCCTCTGGAAGTTCGAGACGCCGAAGTACATGGTCACCGTAAGTTTTCCTTCGTTGAGAAGTCATTTTTCGGTGGTATTCACCTCGCATTCGTAGGTCATCGACGCCCCCGGTCACCGTGACTTCATCAAGAACATGATCACCGGTACCTCGCAAGCTGACTGCGCTATTCTCATCATCGCCGCTGGTACCGGTGAGTTCGAGGCTGGTATCTCCAAGGATGGCCAGACCCGCGAGCACGCTCTCCTCGCCTTCACCCTCGGTGTCAGGCAGCTCATCGTCGCCGTCAACAAGATGGACACCACGAAGGTTCGTCGACTTGTGTTTAGTTGCTCCAACCCTTACTGACTGTATGCTACACAGTGGTCTGAGGACCGTTTCAACGAAATCGTCAAGGAGACGTCCACCTTCATCAAGAAGGTCGGCTACAACCCCAAGGCGGTCGCGTTCGTCCCCATCTCCGGCTGGCACGGCGACAACATGTTGGAGGAGTCCACCAAGTACGTATATAGCTCGTCATACTCCCAGAACGACGCGCTGACGATCGTATAGCATGCCCTGGTACAAGGGCTGGACCAAGGAGACCAAGGCTGGTGTCGTCAAGGGCAAGACCCTCCTCGATGCCATCGACGCCATCGAGCCCCCCGTCCGTCCCTCCGACAAGCCCCTCCGTCTCCCCCTCCAGGATGTCTACAAGATCGGCGGTATTGGCACGGTGCCCGTCGGCCGTGTCGAGACTGGTATCATCAAGGCCGGCATGGTCGTCACGTTCGCGCCCTCGAACGTCACCACTGAGGTCAAGTCCGTCGAGATGCACCACGAGCAGCTCGAGCAGGGTGTCCCCGGTGACAACGTCGGCTTCAACGTCAAGTACGTTCCCTTGACTGCCTTGAAGTGTAGTCAGTGTACTGATTCGCATATAGGAACGTGTCCGTCAAGGATATCCGCCGTGGCAACGTCGCCTCCGACTCCAAGAACGACCCCGCCAAGGAGGCTGCGTCGTTCAACGCCCAGGTCATCATCCTGAACCACCCTGGTCAGATCGGTGCCGGCTATGCCCCCGTCCTCGATTGCCACACCGCCCACATTGCTTGCAAGTTCGCCGAGCTCATCGAGAAGATCGACCGCCGTACCGGCAAGTCGATCGAGGCGTCTCCCAAGTTCGTCAAGTCTGGTGATGCTTGCATTGCCAAGCTTGTCCCCAGCAAGCCCATGTGCGTCGAGTCCTACAACGAGTACCCCCCTCTCGGTCGTTTCGCCGTCCGTGACATGAGGCAGACGGTTGCCGTCGGCATCATCAAGTCCGTCGAGAAGACCGACAAGTCCGGTGGCAAGGGTAAGCTTATCTTCGCTGTGCACTCGTGGATCACTCTAACAAACTCCTCTTACAGTCACGAAGTCGGCGGAGAAGGCGACCAAGAAGAAGTAAACGACTTAGACGCGGTCTCTCTTTCCCTCGGTCCTTCCTCCTCGCTTTCCTTACTCTCATCTCGCATGGTATCTCTAACTCTCGCAACTGTGTTCCTACCATCTCCATCATTGTTGTATTCACGATAACGAAGCGCGCCGTCGGCCTTGCTGGACCGGCGGCTCATGTTCAGTAATGTCCTTGCGTTGTTGTGCGTCGAGAATGAGAAGTTCGAAACCATTGTAGCGTTGTTTTCCGTCCTCCTATGTGTGCGTGTGAAGTGCGATTTGTTAGTGAGGTCCTTTCTAGTCTAAGTGTTCAACGTAACCATGTAAGTCGGACGTTGGTCAGGGAAGACCAGTACCTAACCAACCTAGACGGCTCGTGACTTCCCGAATGGCGCAAGCACGGGAGAGACGACTGCATCGGCAATATTCACTACTCCGCGCAGCTGAGCCTGCAATGCGAGTGACCTATGTGCGCAACTTTGGTTGTGTGATATATTGTACACGATGTAATTGGGCCTTTCCCCGAGCCCCCCACGTAAACCCTACACCTTCAACACACATGCTCGATCTTGCTCCCGTCGTCGACGCGCTCGCCGAGGTCCCTTCCAACCGTGCGCTCGAAGACCTCCATCATGAAGCCGAAGAGCGAACGCGTGAGAGCAGCGTCCCAGCGGCCCTTGGACGACTCGTCGCGGACGAACGCGTGCTGCGCCTGCACTTCGAGGAACTGCACGTACCATTGGTCAAGTCAGCCAGCATCGATGCGGGAGGGCGCCCTGGCGGAGCGTACGGTGGCGGTGACGTCCGCGTCCTCGAGGGTCTTGCGGATGAGGTCTCTCCCCTCGCGCGGGACGTGTGTGTCCTGCAGATCCCGGCGTGACGGCGTGAGTGAGTGCGGGCTCTTTCCTACGTGCCGGACCAGCGACGCACCTGCTTGCCGAAGATCATCTGCCGTCGCGCATCGATAATCAGCGTGCATAGGCGAACAGGAGCGGCAGGGAGTGCCCGAGCGGGAGGGGTGAGGAGCGTACCACGACCTCGCCGTTGCGCGTGAGCTCGCCGTTGCGGACGCGCACGAGCGAGTCGTCGTTCTTGCCCTTGCCGAGCGTCGCGCTGTGGATGTCGGTGCCGAAGAAGCAGACGGACGCGAGCACGCGCGGGTCGAACGCGGCCTGGGCGGGATCATGGGTCGGGCCGCGGGTCAGGTGCGGAGAGCAGGAGCGAGAACGGTCTGGGTGCGTACCCTGAAGGCCTGGGGGAGTCGAAGAAGGCGCATGTGAGAACGCTGTGTTTTGGGCGCTGTGAGTGGGGGAGGGGGAGGGCTTACCAGGTGGCCGCCGAGACACATCCCCGTCGCTGTGTGGGTGGTCAGAATCCCCTCGCTGCTCGTCGATACGCTAAACGAAAATGTTTACCGGCGATGCGACCGTTGCAGTTCTTCAGGGAGGACAGCAGATCGATGGAGAGCTTTGCGTCCTAGAGATGCGCTCAGGCTCGAGATGGCCCGCACAATGGACCATAGATGAGGCTCACTTCATCGTATGCAGCGAGCTCTTTTTCAATCTAGCGAACAAGAGGTCAGCGCACGTCCGGAAGTATGTGACGATGTCGTCTACCTTGTACTTGTTGCCCCTGTCGGTACCTAGGACGCGTTTGTGATGAGCGTACGGAGCGATTCAAGAGGATCTCTGCAATGTCAGAAAAATACCTTCGGTGTCGTAGGGCATTCCCTCGGGCCCCTCAAATTCGTGGTATACAGACGGGCATGCTGCATCGAGAAGGTGTGAGCAGGCCTGACAACTGAGCACATTACTGGCACTTGCCTACAACGTATCCCTGGCTCGCGATCTGGCCGGCAAAGCGTTCGACGGGTCCAGTAACCTGATAAATCTCGCTGAAAAATGTTGAGTGTACGATCTCATCGGCGTGCCGTTGGTGCTCTACCTGAAGCACACAACACCTGGATAAACGGAGGGTGCTCAGCGCAAGCACACGAAATACCATCGGTGTGCGCACCAGGGAACTTAGCGTTGGGGTAGCCCGCGACGGTGGGCGCGATGACGAAAATGCGGATGGGACGACCGTTGGGGTCGAGCTTTGTGGGGACGTCGTGGTATGTCTTGGTGATCAGCATCCTGGTATGTCTTCTTCGTTGCCGGTTTTGTCGGATGCGGCTGTCAGACTGTCGTCGTCCTGATCAAGCCTGATCGCGTCTAGGCGCCCGCGCCGCCACATATAACGCGCGACGCGTCAGTCACGTGCGTGGAGTGGCCCAGACGACGAACGTGCGCACGCACACTTGGCGGCCGCAGCGTCTTTTGCGTCCTGCCATGCCATGGCGTTGCTCGTTCCTGGACGCGTATATATACCGCCCTCTGCCATTTTGAGGGCCAGTTCGCCCCATCGCACCGCCCACGACCACAGCCAGCATGGTTGAGCCAGCAGCGAGGATACGCCCCGTCGAGGCCGCGGACAGGAAGCTCGTCCTCTTCGCAGTCGGCAAAGCCGAGATGGAGCCCATCGCAATTGCGAACGGACGGCGTAGGTCGTGTGATACGTACTGTCTTGCGGCTGTTGACACGCATATATGCAGTATATGCGCACCCACTCGTGCTCGCGCTGTGGGTCGGGCTCTCCTGCGTCTTCGTGCAGTACATGGGCTGGTGGCCACAGCCAGAGCAGGGCGTCTTCGGATACCTCACTCCTATCCCAGCCTTTGGCGTCCTTTCCATCGTGTTCATGTTCGCAATCGACTGGTGAGCGTGAATTCTCTGCCATGCCTGCTCCTCACTGACTCCTTTCTGCAGGCTGAATCGCTGGGGCTTCGAGGAGCGCTCAGCGCACGTCCTCCGCCGACCCGACTTAGTCGACATTCCCGCATACTACTCCCGCTCTCCCTCCTCCGGGTTTTGGATCCTAGAGTATGGCGGCCGATTCGTCGGCATGATCGCCCTCGACGCCTCCCTCGACGCGGAGTCGGACGCCCAAGTCACCGCCGGCTCGATCAAGAAGGACCAGTCGGGGCAGATCAAGATGTCCCGGGGCACATCCAAGGTCGCCACCATCCGCCACTTCTACGTCGACGAGACGTACCGCCGCGCAGGTATGCAGGACGACCTGCTCGAGCATGCGCTGCAGCACGCGTTCTCGGCGGATCCGGCCGTTGAGAGGGTGCGCGCAACGGAGTCGTCACTCCGCAAATACATCGGCGATGCGTTGCGGAAACATGGGTTCGAGGTGGAGAAGACTGAGCGGTTTGGTACGTTGCGGTGGCAGCAAAGCGTCAGAGTACTGGCCAGGAGTCGATGGGAGTCATTGCAAGGGAAGCGATGAAATCCCGTAGACTGTCATAAGCTTTTCATAATGTAGTGTAATGCATACGTATCCTGGCTTAATCCTGACTTCACGACTTCGCATCCAGGACTGAAGTATTCTGATAGTCTCTGATCCCCGATATTGTACAACGTATTGACTGCATGCATGTCACTCTGACAACGCTTACTCGTTTAAAACTCTCAAACTCAATCCTTCAAGAACCGTGCCAAGTTCTCCGCCACGACCTGCCAATGACCATCCTGTATCACCAGGTTATGCGCAGCGCCCTCCACGGTCACCACCTCGGCCTGCGGTACCCGGGCCTTGATCTTGCCCGTCTCTTTGTACGGCACGATCCCGTCCTCCGTACCCTGCATAGATGCATCATCTCTACTCTACGCCGACTCCAATTGAACAGCGAGACTTACATGGATGACGAGCACTTTCGGGCGCTCCTGTCCGGGGCCGGCGGTAGCCGTCCCGACGGCGTCGTACGCGGCTTCGAGACCACGGATCGGCCCGACCTCGAAGCAGGACTGGAGGCTGCGCTTGTAGCCCGGGAGCTCGCTGCTTTGCAGATCGCGGAGCTGACCGTGGTGTCAGCCTGTTGAACCTGCGAGAACCACGCATGAACTACGTTCGGTGCTCACCTCTGCATGCTCTGGGATCGGGACGTGCACGCGCTATCACACGTGTTCAGGGGAAAGCAAGCTGCACTGTGATTAGGCGGACGTACGGGATTGGGCGCATGAGCACGCTGCGTGGGATGTGAATTACAGCTCAACCTCCGAATGGCGTACGGTGCAGCACGACGCACCTCGAGCAGACCAGCGGCAGCTATGAACACGACCTTTCCCGCGACGAGGTGCGGCATGGTCGCAGCGAATGCGGCTGCGACGCCCCCGCCCATCGAGAAGCCGACGATGTGCGCGGCGTCCCAGCGGATGTACTGCAGCAGGAGCGCGAGCTGGACCACGAAGAGCGTCGCGTCGAATGTGGTCTTGGGGGCCTCTGAGTAGCCCTTGCCATACAGGTCTAGAGTGAAGGGCGCATATATCAAGGCACGTCGAACGGAGGTAGGTGGTTGCATACGCACCGTAGACGAGGACCCGGAAGCCACGCTCCGCGAGGTAAGGGGCGATCTCCTTCCATGTCACCCCAGGGGTGGAGATACCATGGATGAGTACAACCTGTCTCCGCGCATTCAGCAGTTGATTTCAGGGCCAAAAGGGCATCGGTGCTAGCAGGGAAACCCACCTTGGTGCCGTCCTCAGGGCCGAGAATCCAGTACCGGACACGACCGTGAGGAAGCGGGGCGTAGTTTCCTGCATCGAGACACAGAGGTTAGCTTTGGCATGTTCTTGATATATTGTAGTGTTCCATTCTGCCATTTGGGAACAGGTCCTCTGGGTATATCTGGCGAATGCGGGACGTCGCAGGGAGCGCCTCCATAGAGTGGTCAACAGGGACGAGGATCTGAATATGCGACGCGTGAGATCAATATCGTTTTTGAATGATAGCCCAGACGGATACACACGTTGTTCGCCATCGCTGTATTGCGCGAGTGCTACGTCTTGAAGCAGCGGATTGGAAGGAGTACTACGCAGTGAGGGATACAGTCGAAGGAGTTCGGCCAATAAGGTTTGCACAACTGCGCTTTCAGTAGCACCTAGAGACCGTGTACGAGAGATGAGACCAGAGCAGTCATGTATTGCGCACGGGCTCCCGTGCTGTCGCAGTCATGGGAGGACACAAGCAGCCGGGTCGGCTAGTATCAGCACACTCTCCCCGGAGGCACTCCGACTTTCTTGGAGATCTCAAGATCTGCGCATTCACTCGCGCGTGCGGGGAGCGCGAGCCCTCCTAAAATGCCGTCTCTCGTCTCCTCCGCCATCGCGCAGCCCGCGCGCAACCAGCATCTTCTCTTGCTGCAGTCATCTCACGCGCAAACATGTCTGCCTATCGTCCGCGCGGTGGTCAAGCACGCGAGCGAGCGAACGCGCGAGACGACTGTTCTGTTCTGCTTCCTCTACCCGCCTTCTAGTTTCCTGGATTCGTCGAGCGCACAGTCCGAGCGTGTGCGGATTGTGGACAGGACGGCGCACGTACCAGGGTACGATGATGACCTCGACGCTGAAGGAATCCAGGCATCTTCTCTGAAGAGCGTCGTTCTCGAGGCCGTCCAGTCCGGTGAGCACTCTGCCGCACCAGATTGTCGCCCAAGTCCTGACTGAATGTATGCCCTCAGCGCCGGCTGGCCCTGTAAATGTCATCATCGACTCTGTTGATACGCTCTTTTCCGACATAGGCTCTGTGTCAGAGACCACTCGTCTCCTTTCTGAGCTCCTGGCAATCGTACGCACCCGCGGCGGTAGGCACCTCCACACATCCTCCTGCCTCTCAGCAACTCACACATCCTCCTCCCACAGGCACCTCCCGACTCATCCTCCACACCCTCTCCCCCTCCCCGCTCCTCCCCATCCTCACCCAGACCCGCTTCTCCCCCACGCTCACGCACCTCATCGCGCACCCGCCCGCGCTCCTCGCGCACCTCGCCTCCGCGTACCTCACCCCGCCCCCGCCGCTCTCCGCGCCCGAGAAGTTCTGGGGCGTCTTCATCCCCGTCTCCGAGCGCCCGTACGAGTCCGAGCGGCTCGTGTTCGGCGCCGGGGGCGAGGGCAGCTCCGCCTCGCGCGAGTTCGCCGTCGAAGTCCTCGTGCGCGGGGGTGCGGACGGGTCCGCCGGGCGGAGGAGGGGCGTCGAGCGCGTCCTGGAGGGGTGGTCGGCTGCCGCGGGCGGGCCGTGCGAGCTAAGGGAGCTGGACAGCTTGAAGGCGCTGTGGGCGAAGAAGCCTGTCGTCGAGGTGCGTAACGCGGCGCGTTGCCGGTATATGCGGGCTGATTTCTCTGTATATAGACGCAGCAGGCCCCGGACCCGACGCAAAACCTCTCGTTTAATTTGAACCTCACCCCGGAGCAACAGCGGTGCCGTGCGCAGGTGCCCCTTCCGTATGCACACGAAGGTATGCTCTCCCCTTCATGACCTGGACAAGTGTCTTAACTGGGCGAGCACAGGAAAACCTGCGGGACAGACAAATGCGCCTGCAGTCATCTTGTACGACCCAGACTCTGCCGATGACCTCGATGACGACGATCCAGATGAGGACTTGGACATTTAGCGGTCCAGGACGAACGTCCATGATGTATTATTGTACTCGTGTCACAGCCAGCTTCTATATGCAAGGGGCCATGGGTTCGCGTACTCGAGCTTCAGATCTCAGACATGGAAGGTGGAAGCTCTACAACAGTGCTGTCTATTGATCGAGGCACAAATACACATTCTGATCTTGTCGGGTATCTGGTACACAGCTTTTACATGTACAACTACATGTACAACAGACAACACAGGCTTACGGAAACAACAAAGAACGGATTGAACGAGTGTGGTCTACGGGTAACCCTTGAAACCTTCGGAAACCTAGCTATCATACAACCCACCAGCCACAACGGTATCGGGGTATACCCATATCGACGAAACCTTGCCTTCTGCAGAATAACAGGTCAGATTGGCTCCTCCCGTACCCGACGAGCGATCTCATCGAACTCGAAGCCTAGCGCGCGCATGAAGCCCCGGTCCTCCTCCTGCTCCATCATCCCAAGCTCGTCGTCCTCGCCGTCGTCCGACCACGTCCTGTCAAACGACAGGCTCAAGCTCGGGCTAAACCGCAGCGTCTTCACCAGCGGCGTGCGCGCGCTCCCCCCGACGAGCTGCGAGACGGCGCTGGTGCTCGCGCAGCGCCCGACCAGGCTCGGGCGGAAGTTGTACGAGCCGGGGATGGAGAGCTCGTCCGTGTCGACGTAGCGGGGGCGGTCTCCGCTCGACCGGAAGCTGAACGTCCCGCTGCAGTAGTCGGGCGTCCGCGCGAAGCTCATGCTGTCCAGGTCGGACTCGGGACCGGGCGAGCAGGAGCGATCCGCGTCGAAGCTGGAGTGGTAGTTGTCCTCGCTGAGATGTTCGCAAGCATCGAAGTAGGCGGATCCGGCGTGCGAGCTGGATATGGTTGATGTCATACTAAATCTGCTGTCGGCGGGGATGCGAGGGGTAGAGGAATCGACTTGGAGGTCGAGCGGAGGCTGAACCATGTCGAAGGGGACGCCTTGCGTAATAGTTGTAATGGTATCTCCGCGGGGTCGACGAGCGTTCTGTTCCGTTACCGATCTAGTGGGTATAGGGGGAATATGGGAGCTTGTCGGCATGGGAGGCCGTTCGCCCACACCCGCCATGGCGACGCGGGTGCGAGATGCCCGCCTCGCGATCATCGAGGAAAGGGAGAATCGACGAGGACGTTTTGCCTTTGGCGTCGTAGGGACGGTGTCAGGTTCTGCTGGCGGAGCCGGGGGTGCGGTTTGAGTGCGCATCCTTCTGGGAGAATCCTCGAATGAGCAATCTTGGCTGTCACGAGTGATTTGGACACTCGGCAGCTCCTCTCCCCAGTATCCGCTTCCGTTGTCACTAGCTGAGAGCGTCCCAGAGGTGTGTTGTGATGGTGCGGTACGAAGCGACGGTGGGGGGAGATTATTGTCGTAGAATGAATGCGAGGGCACCGGGGGAAGGGGCGGCCGAGGAACCATCGTGGAACGTAATGTGTCCAGTCGTGATCGAGAGAGAGCCGACGACAAGGAGAATCTTCGCGCTTTCTGTCCTCCCTGAGCCACCGTCTGTACCTCTTCAGCCTGATCCGCAGTGACAGTGCGCGGTCGCTGTGCCCTCGGCGTACGGGGGGATTGGGTAGGTGTATAGGACGAAGGGTCCTCACGCGAAGGACCATCTTCGGCACTCTCGAAAGGATCCTGCGCGGGCTGAGAACTGTTCGAGCGGCTTGCAGACGGGCGTTTGAATATCGCTGAAGCGAGATTCTCTGCGCTCGATGGCAGCATCAGGGATGGCAGAGGGAGTGAACGACGATGGTTCCGGAGCATCTTGGCCCGTGGACTCGGCGCCGGGATAGGATGCTCCTGCATACAATGTGATCAGTTAGGGCTACAGTCCATGCGTACCGTCACTTACGGATTCGTACTCCACGCTCGTGACGGCCGTAGTGGTAGTCATCAATCCGTACTCGGGAGCAGGCTGGACAGGGCTGAAAACACCCGTCTTTGCCTTCACCGGGCTGCCGCCCTTGCTCTTGAACAGTCCCCGAATCCGTTCTCCAAACCTCCGAACCTTACCCAGCACTGGCTGTTTGGCCGATCGAACCCTCCGGGACGAACCAACGTCCACCCTACTGACAGTCGTTTTAGGGGCCGCAGGGCGGGGACTATGCCATGCAGTAGGGAGCGGCGCAGAGCGGCGCCGCATGCGGGCACGATCCATGCGATCGGCCGATGGGCTTCGAGAGACGTCCGGGTCTTCTTCACCATCCACCTCGAACATCACGCTGCGAACGGTACCACCCCAGTGGCCTGTCGACGCTTGTGTCAAGCATGATGGCTGCCTGTGAGCGTATGGGCGAGCTACGCTGGAGGTCGAGATTGACTGCGTGTCTGGGATGGTAGGGGTGCCTGTGATGGATTGGAACGATGCAGGGATGGACAAGGAAGATCGTGAGGGCGATGCGGCCACTGCAGCAGCTAACGCAAATGCATCCATCTGCGAAGCTGATGGGGAGCCATCCACGAAGGCCGGTCGAGCAGATCCCAGGTTAGGAGTGTTGTCGCTCTCTGAGAGGGGTAGAACGAATGAGTCGGCGTCAGAGACATAAGCACTCGAGGGGAGGGATGGGATAGTCAGCTGAGGAGAAGGCTCAGGCGTTTCTTCTACTACAGGGAAGAAGTCCGTGGCAATGCCAGATGGAGATGAGATCGCAGGGGTCCGTGAAGATGACGGAGGGAGCTCCTCCCGAGGAGTCGGGATGTAGAACGAGGCCGGCGGCGAGCAAGACTCCGACAACGGAGATGGGGGTGCTGGAAGAGAGTCGTAGCGTGTGCGCTGTGACAAGTACTCCGGAAGTGGGAACTTCAGTGGAGGAAGCCCAGGCACGATGCTCAGGAGCGGGGCATCCAGAGACGGAGAGCCGTAGCGGTCACGGACTAGCGGCGAGGACGATTGCTTGGTTAGGGGAGCGCCAGCTTCGTAGCGAGGGCTATGGGTCCTGCTGGATTCCGTGAAGGGATCTGGAGATCCTGGTGTCACTTCACTGGAATCGAAGGCCGCGCGAGGCTGATTCCCGTTGCCCGCAGAGGGAAGGGTTGTCCACCTTGCCATCTCCGGAGTGTTCAGCGCGCTCGAAGCTGCACTAGACACCTGAGGCAGCGCCGTTTAGTTTACTCTTGCTAAAGCGTCCGAACGCGACTTACCGTATTGTCAGTGAGACCAGACATTCGAGAGCCCTGCGATGCACTCGCAGACATCGGTACGAAGTTTGGACTCGTTGGAGTTGCGGGTGAGAACGCAGCCGTCGGAGGTTTGTCTGGACCCGCATATGTCCACCGTCTCTGCGCCCTTTCGCTAGAGAAGTCAGCGTCTCGAGAGTCGGTCACGACGGGGTAGGACGCGGTGGACGCGTCGGGGTCGAGATTCTCTTGGGACAGGTTGGGCCACGCGCCGGGGAGGAAAGGAGCGGCCTGCTGCGAGGCCGCGGGGGACGCCATGGCTAGAGGGAGAGATGGTGGTCGAGGGAAAGAAGGGAGTCGGGGAGGGCGGACAGACGAGGGCCCCGGAGGGACTGGCCCTCCAAGTATGACACCTACCATTCTCGGACGCGTTCCGTCGATCCTCCTCAACCTTCAACGTTATGCGCTACAGAAGCGCCCATAAACACATCCCTGTCATACGGTGACGGCTCTTCCATTCTAGCACACACCGTATATGGGCCAAGACAGCCCAGATCGGGCGGAGACCCCGCCTGTGCGCCCCGGCACCGCCGATCGCGCGAGCCGAGGCATGCCCGACGACTTGTGCGGGGAAATGCATGTCAAACCAACGCGCACGATCCATTAGCCGCATCTACCAATAGACAAAGCAGTTCACGGCACTCGTCTAAGTCGCACCGCACGCCCATGTAGGCCACGGCGGATGGATGTCTAGCGGTCCTCTATCTCACCTCGACGCTCGACGGACTTCAGCTTAGAGCTCGCCCTTGACCGCCTTGCTGACGCTCTCCGAGAAGTAGTCGATGTTGCCCGAGTTCAGGCCAGCCATCGAAATTCGGCCATCGGCGGTCATGTAGATGTGCGCCCGGTCCGCCAACGCCTTCGTCTGCGGCTGCGTCAGGCCAGTGAAACTGGCGGAAAACCTATCAGAACTGATCGCCCCACGCTACTCAGAAACGATACAAACCTGAACATGCCGATCTGGCGGGTGATGTGCGACCAGTCTCCAGGCGTGTTGAGGTCGACCAGGTTGTCGTGCAGACGATGACGCATGTCGATAATGCGGCCCGCCATGTGCTTCACCTCGGACTCCCAGAGGCCGTACAGGTCGTTGTTGCGCAGGATCGTCGCGGCGATGCGCGCACCGTGCAGCGGCGGGTTGGAGTACATAGGCCGGATGACGATCTTCAGCTGGCTGTCCACGCGGGCGCGCTCCTCAGGGTCGGCCGTGATCAGCGAGAACAGGCCGACACGCTCGCCGTACAGGCCCATGTTCTTCGCGAACGACTGCGAGAGCGCGATCTGGTGGCCCTCGGCGACGAAGTGCCGCACGGCGAATGCGTCGTGCGTGGTGGAGCCGGAGGCGAAGCCCTGGTACGCCATGTCGAAGAAGGGGAAGAGCTTCTTCTCCTTCACGATGTCCGAAATCTCCTTCCACTGCTCGGGCGTGGGGTCCACACCCGTCGGGTTGTGGGCGCAAGCGTGGAGCAGGACGATCGACTGCTCCGGCATGTTCTGATGACGAGGGACGCGCGTGAATTTGATGTTCTTGCAATAACGAGAGCTTCGCTCACCTGGAGGTCCTCCTTAAGGCCGGCGAAGTCGAGACCGACGGTCTTCTTGTCGAAGTAGCGGTAGTTTTTGACCTCGAGGCCGGAGTCACGGAAAATGGGAGTGTGGTTGCCCCATGAAGGCGTCGGGAGGTAGATAGTCTTGGAGTGAGGGTAGAAGCGGCCGAGGAACGCGCCGCCAATGCGGAGGGCGCCAGTGCCCGAGATGGACTGCGTCGCCGCAACCTAGCGAGCGCACAAATTAAACAGCATCAGCCCTCTGCCACATCACAATGACTCGATCCAAGGGGAAGCACGCACGGAGTTGCTCAGGAGGGGCGCACTGTCGGCGCCGTACGCGAGTTTCGCCGCGGCCTGGGTGAACTCGGGAAGGCCGGTGATGGGGAGGTACTCCTTGTCCGGGTTCTGCTGGACGAGGATCTCCTCCGCCTTCTTGACCGCGTTCAGCACGTACGGCTTGCCGTTCTCGTCCCGGTACGCGCCGACGCCGAGGTTGATCTTGCGCGGGTCCTTGTCCGCCTTGAACGCCTCGGTAACACCTGCCACGCCGGATCAGGTCAGCGGTCCCGTCTATATTCACGTCTAGGCGTGTGATCTCGGTAATGTGGGGAAACAGGCTATGTATTGGGCACTAGGGCACGCTCATGGTTCAGCGTGTGCACACGACGCGTGCAGGAGGTTCTCAATTCACGCAGGGTGGTTCTCCGGCAGATTTACCGCAGAGCAGGGCGGGAAGGGCTGCCACGTACCGAGAATAGGATCCGGGGGGCCAGCCGGGACGGCAGACCAGGCGGAGACGGAGGCGAGGGTACGGACGTGCTTGGGCGCCGCGCGCGCGAGAGGTCGGGCGATGGCCTGCATGACGACGACGCTAGGGAGAGGGGGTGCGGGGGAAAGTGGAGAAAAGGGAAAAGAGGATGGGGTGGTGGTATATACTGCAGGCCGGGGTAACGAGCTGAGCCCGGACGGTCGGACTCTGCTGATTTCGCACGGTGGCGGTAGAACGGCCGGGGCGGGCTCTAGAGCAGGACCCTAACCCCGTTCTCTGTCTTCTCCTAACCCCAGAAATGCGGCTAGATCAGATAACTTGACTGTGCTCGACTCGACCCTCGAACGCAGCCAGACTCGGTCCTGCTCTACAAAACCTCCCAGAGCACTGCTGGGAGCCCTATCATACTACCTACACCATGTCCGACGCCGCGTCTGTCCAGAACCCACCCGCGGAGCAGCCGTAGGTGCACAAGCGTCTCATGCAAACCGCTTAGACCTGACCTCCGATACAGCACCGCCGCAGAGGGCGCGGAGGCTCCAAAGGGCCCGTCCAAGAGCGAGCTGAAGAAACGCGCAAAGGAGGAAGAGAAGGCGCGCAAGGCCGCAGAGAAGGCCGCAAAGCAGGCCGAGCTCGAGGCACAGAAAGCAGCAGCCGAAGTCGTGAGCATCCTCCGCCGGGCATTCAGGGGATCGTGCACATTCTCACTGCGTCGATACACGACATACAGGACTACGCGACGCAGTACTACGGGAAGCTCCCCCTCAACAAATCGCAGGACCGCCCGAGGCGCGAGCGCGTCCAGATCGCCGACCTCAAGCCCGAGATGGACGGCCAGACGGTGCTCCTCCGCGCGCGCGTGCAGACTTCGCGCGCGCAGGGCAGCAAGATGGTTTTCCTCAACCTCCGCCAGCGCACCGACTCGGTGCAGGCTCTCCTTGCTGTTGCGCCTGAGAAGGTCAGCAAACAGATGGCGAAGTGGGCTGCGAGCCTCCAGATCGAGAGTATCGTACTCGCGGAAGGTATTGTCCGGAAGGCGCCCGAGATTATCAAGAGCGCAACAGTTGGGGACGTTGAGCTGCACCTCACTCAGGTGAGTTGCATCGTATTGTGTGCCTGCCAGTACAAGTGACTCAAATGCCACGCGCTCAGCTACACCTGATCTCCGGACTGGAAACCGTTCTGCCTTTCACCGTCGACGATGCGAACCGTCCAGAGCCTGCGGAGACCGAGGCTGAGGACGTCCAGTTCAAGCGCGTCCTTCTTGACACCCGACTAAACAACCGCGTCGTCGACCTTCGGACGCAGACCAACCAGGCGGTGTTCAAGCTCCAGCATGCGATCAGCCATCTCTTCCGCGAGTTCCTGGATGCCAGGGGCTTCACGGAAATTCACAGCCCTAAACTCCAGGGCTCTGCGACGGAATCCGGCGCGTCCGTTTTCCAGGTCAGCTACTTCAAGGGTAAGTCAGACAAATTCAACCTCTGATTATCTGTACCACTCACTATCTGCCGACTTCAGGCAAGGCATACCTCGCACAGTCACCGCAGTTGGCGAAGCAGATGGCCATCGCGGCTGACTTCGAGCGCGTGTACGAAATCGGTCCCGTCTTCCGCGCGGAGAACGCGAACACGCACAGACACATGACCGAGTTCATCGGTCTCGATCTCGAGATGGCTATCGAGGAGCACTACCACGAGGTCATGGAGCTCCTCGACGGGCTCTTCCTGCACATGTTCCGCAGCCTGAAGCAGAAGTATTCAAAGGAGATCGAGACCGTGCGCAAGCAGTTCCCTGCGGACGAGTTCAAGTGGCGCGAGGGTCCCGAGGGCACGCTCAAGCTGTCATTCAGGGAGGCGGTTGACCTCCTCGTTGAGGACGGTGTTCCGCGGGAGGACCTCGACGACATCGAGTACGTGTGCCGCCGTACAATGAGCTACTCCGCGGCTAACGAATGTGTCCAGCACGACCAACGAAAAGCGCCTCGGACGCATCGTCCGCGCGAAGTACGACACCGACTACTTCATCATCGACAAGTTCCCGCTGGCGCTCCGCCCCTTCTACACCATGCCCGACCCCGAGGACCCGGTACGTCCCCCACTCTAGCCACACTCGCTCACGTCTCACCTGACCTCCACAGACCCTCTCCAACTCGTACGACTTCTTCATGCGCGGCGAGGAGATCCTCTCTGGGGCGCAGCGTATACACGACGCGACGCTGCTTGCGGAGCAGATGCGCGGCAAGGGCGTCGACCCCGCGTCGATGAGCTCGTACCTGGACGCGTTCAAGCTCGGCTGCCCGCCGCACGGCGGAGGCGGCATCGGCCTCGAGCGCGTGCTCATGCTCTTCCTCAAACTCAACAACATCCGCCGCGCGTCGCTCTTCCCGAGAGACCCCAAGCGGCTAGAGCCCTAGATGGGTCGATGTGAAGCCGGGCTACGTGCTCCGGGACCGAGACGTGCGGAGGCGTAGAAGTGTGCTAGCATAGAGTGAGTGTGAAGAACCGAGAGGGTGATGTTGACGAGCAGTGTAGTACATGTACCAATGATGTAACAATCCAACGCCATTTCTCGGCCGCCCTGCCTGGTCTGTTCTGTGCAGAGAACATGTCAGACCGAACCCGGCAGAACTTCTGTCGTCGGCGCGTCAAACGGCGGGCAGGAAGCCAGCCGCCTCTGCCCCTTCGCGACCGCCCACCCTGCGCCCCCCTTACACCCGCGAACGACCTCTTCAACCTGCCCGCTCGCCAGCACGCCGGCGGGCTGCGCTATCCCTCTCAGCCACGACCCACCTCACGCCGACCGTAACGACCGCGACGACCCCACGACGACCCCGCGATGTACATCCACCCCGCACCCGCCGCCCGCTCCGCCGCAGAGGAGCTCTGCCCGTCCTCCTACCCGCTCTGCGCCCCCTCCCTCAGCGCAGGCCCCGCGCTCCCCGACATCAACGACACCGAGAGCTCGCCCGCAGACTCCACCACCCTCTCCCCAGGCGCCGTCACCACCTCCTACACGCAACCCGACGGCGCCCAGGACGCGCAGCTCGAGCCCCAGCCCGAGGCGGCGCTCGCGGGGACGATCCAGCACCTGGGCGGGCGGCGCAACCTCGTCGGCATCGTCGTCCTCGCCGTCTTCGTCTTCGTCGGGCTCGTCCTCTGGCTCTCGTTCGGCCGCTGGCCGCGCGCGGGCGTGCGCAGGCTCCGGGCGCGCCTGGCGCGCGGCGATAAGCGCGCCAAGAGCCTCGCGGCCAAGACAGGAGACGGAGCGGGAGGCGCGGTATGCGGGGAGGACGTCGAGCCGCTGCCGGACCCGGGCCAGCTGGCGGCGGTCGGACGCGATCGAGAAGCTCCGGGCGGCTCGGAGGCGCGCGGGCGGGACGAGAAGCTCGGAGGGGACGAGGCGGCTCCGCCGTGTTCGCCGCTGCCTGCGGAGATAGAAGTGGACGTCCTGGAGAAGGATGCGGGGGACGCGCCAGAGAGGAGGGGCCTTCATGTACACTTTGCATAACAACTGCACCGCGCGACCAGCGAGGATTGTGCCGTATACCGTGTCATGTCTTGCCTTGCGATACCCAGTCTTCAGCACATCACAATGCGTGCCATAGGCTATAGCACACTCCGCGATGTCTCTTCGCAACGACCGGCACGTTGAGGTGCATTTCCCACTCTTCTCCAGAAGAGCGGAGCATCGCGGTATCGAAGTATGTACACGTACCGTGCGAGAAGGGCTGTCCGAGTCCATCCGTAAGCCAGGAACGAGGGCGACTAGATAAATGGCGGCGTACGATAGATCCAGGTAGATGATGTGTGGTCGTGCTCTAGAAGGGCGAGCAGCAGATGAACAAGATATGATACGTAGCAATAACACAACAGGGAGAACGAGCGAGCTGGCTAAAGATGGGCTGCGACTATCGTGAAGCGTGGAGGACCGGGGAGGAGTACGGCTGTGAGGGTGAACGGGTGAATGGGAATGGGAATGGGGGTGCGGGGGAGTACAATGCAGGGTGCGTGCGATCATGCGATGCGATGCTTCCGACGGCGACAAACTGCGAACGTCCACGGCTCAGCGCGCTCCGCGTACAACTACAGACTGGATCGAGCGGCGACGAACCCATAGATAAGATCTTCCTTTCCTTCTATTGCGCGAGGTTTCTTCGACATCCCCTACCCGCTCATGTGCGCCGGTCGCGGCGGCTGCGATGTCTCTCGGACCGCGACGGGTTCGCGGCGCCCACGATGTGCGAGGGGATCGTGCCCCGCTCCAGCGCAGCGGCGATCACCTCTGCAGGGAGGTCGATCTGCGCTCCGTCGGGGTAGGCGTACGCGTCGAGGGGCGAGTACGCAGGGGGCTCCACGCTCAGCGCGTCCAGGTGCGCGGCGGACGAACTAGGGGAGACATGAGCATTGTCGCCGGGGGCAGCAGGAGTCGAGGGAGCTAACGCCTGTAGGTGGATGTCGCGCGGGCCCGGGGTGGGGAGGTCCGTCGCGACGGGCGACTCCGGGGGCGGGTGCACCTGGATCGCGAGGTCGGCACCTGAAACCGACGAACGCGAGCCCGTCCGCGCATGAGTGATCGTGAATGGCTGGGGGCGGGGCATATTGAACTGGCTCGCACCTGCGCCCGCCGCGTCTCCGGGTGGCGACCGAGACGCGCGCGAGGAGCCGGACGCAGACGAGCCGTCCTCGTCTGTGTGCCGTGCGTGGTCCCTTTGCGTCGGAGAGGGAGGGATATTAGCGTTAGGAGGGGCATGGAATGGCAGGTCAGTGGGCGAGATGTACCTCCGCGAAGTGGATGGTCCGGCGGCGCCAGCGGATTCAGGCTCTTCCTCGATGGGGGTGATGGGTGGTGGGGGCGTGGCAGGAGGAGAAGGTGATGTCAGAGGACTGCCGCGCAGAGGTGAGGACTCTATGGGAGCAGACGTCGCCTGTCCAACCCTAGGTCTTCGCGAACGGTGCGAACGGCGCGACCGAGTAGAGGCACCAGCGGGGCTGGCCGGAGAGATCAGATCGCTGTGCATGGGAGTCATGTCTCCTCCCGACGCGAGCAGTATGCTTCCGGCCTCACTGCCATAGGCTGGTGGAGGCGCCAGTGTTCCCTGGCTGGGAGCGAGACCCCACCGCTTGACGTTGGCCTCGATGAACACGAAGCCAGATTGTCCAAGGTTGATGTGGATGCTGCACGGGCCGTCGGCGCCAACGGTCGGAAATAGGTTCCAGTTCGTCAGGCCAGTGTACGCATCTTCCATCTTCCGCCCGTTCTTGGTGAAGAAAACCGTCCCGGAACGCGGTCGGTAGCCGACACCGAGTACATCGCCCTCCTTGAGCGTAGTACCGCATGCTGCGGCGGTGAATGGGAAATTGTGGGATTTGTCGCCGTTAGAATGATACGCGACCGAGTACCGACACAATCCCGGAAGGCGGAACGAGGGATAAGGCTTCGTGGCCAGTCCGATGGCTACGTTGGTTGTAGGAGGGAGGTCGAACATCTTGGCTTCCCAGTAGTAGACCTCATTCAGCTTGGGCAGCGGCAGATTAGACTGCACGGACGATGCCGAGAGTGGGTCGGGAAGGAAGGTAAGCTCGGTGCGAGCATGTACCAAGAGGGACGACAAAGCCTCGAAATCCGGCTCGAAAGACCACGCTGAGACTCCCTTCTCCTGGATGGAGAGGAACTGGGACAATGTGATATCGGTCGGCATAGAGTTTGGTGGATGCTGAAGCTGGTATTCTGGTAGTTGCTCGCGTGAGTACCTGGGGCCATAAGGGAACGCGTGAGATGGTGTACTGACCCTTTGCACGTAGGTAAGCTCTTCGTTCCGCCTCGCTCACAGTCTCGAGCCAGCGGGACTCGACACCCTCGAAGCCGCCTTCGCCCTCGATCAGGTCCTCGCGACTCATGTCCACCGGACCGTCGTTGTCGCGCAGCATAATGCCGCGTCGTTTGCGGAGGAGAATGACGCATACGAGGAAGAGCAGCAGGAGAAAGAGGAAGGTGGACAGGACGATAAGCATCGGGAGGAGGATGTAGAAGGCATCACGCGAGCTTGGCTGTTGTGGCCGTTCGTCGTGACCTGCAGACCCAGCTATTCGAACTTCTGGGAGATTGTCTTGAACGACCTTGACCCCGGCTGACAGAGCCTCCGCGACATCATGCCAATCCGCGGGGTGCTGGGCGGCGGCGCGCCCTTGTGATGGGCTCATGGCAGGCAGCTCTGAGTGAGCGGGGCGAGAAGAGAAGACAAAGCAAGGAAGAGCAGGGAGAGACGGGGCGAACGAGGCGGTAGAGGAAAGAAGAGAGCAAAGGAGGGAGTGGGTGGGAATCGGCGGCACACGCTCTCAAGTCGGTCTCCAGTCGCTGTCAGGCCGGGCGCGCGCAAGCCTCAGCCTCTCTCAGCGGCCGTCCGCCGTCGTCCTCGGCCTGCACCGCCCGGGCTGCGGCGCTCGCCTCCGTAACGCTGCCGGCCCTGCGCCGAGTTGGCCCGGCGGCCAGCGCAAGCCCCGGGCTGGGGAAGGCTGACGTAACCAGGGTATGCGGGGCAAGCGGGCGCCTGTGTGGGATGCGGGCCCTGGAGTGAGTACATTGCCCGCGTCTACTCTCTGCTATAGCTCTGCACTCTGTCTGCGTGTGAGTCTCCTCGCTACTTCGGGCTGCCCTCTCTGCAGATCCTCCAACCCACCGCATGGCGCCGCGATCCTCATGAGTGCAACACTGTCTCCTTCAAATTCCCCTAGGGTCCGCCGCAGAGGCTCGACCCGCAGAGCCCGCGCGGTCTCCCATCTCCCCCCTTTCTCCCCAGAGAGCCACGAAGCCGCACTCTACGCCATTAGAAACTACCTCAAGGGCAGAACTTCATACGACACCTTTCCCGTCAGCTTCAGGCTCATCGTCCTCGATTCCAAGCTCGAGGTCAAGAAGGCGCTCCAATGTCTTCTCCTCAATGGTACGCGAGCGCGAAGTCGCTGACTCGTCCTATTCTTACGCACCGCCGCTATTCTGTAGGTGTGGTCTCCGCCCCGCTATGGAATAGCGAAAAGTCCTGCTTTGCCGGCATGTTCACCGTCTCCGACATCATCCATCTCATCCAGTACTTCTACAAGTCCTACTCGTACGATACCGCGGCGGCAGATGTCGAAGTCTTCCGGCTGGAATCTTTGCGAGGTGCGCATATTAGCCTCATGTTCCCAGGCGCCAATGCTCACATCGATACAGATATTGAGAGAAGCCTCGGCGTCGACCCACCCCCATTACTGCGCGAGCACCCCTCCGCCTCGCTCTACGACGCCTCCAAACGTCTGATCCAGACCCACGCCCGTCGCTTGCCTTTGCTCGACAACGATACCGAGACTGGTCATGAAGTCATCGTCTCAATCCTCACGCAGTACCGCCTCCTCAAATTCATATCCATCAATGTGTGTCCCAGTCCTCGCGCGTCTGGTCAGTCGCACTGACCGTCTCGCGGATTTGTTGCTCCTACAGTGTGGCAAGGATATCCAGCAGCTGCACATGCCCCTGCGCAAACTTGGGATCGGCACCTACGTGACTCCCCAACCTATACCCCCTGACGGCGAGAAGCCCGAGGGCTACAACCCCTTCCACCCGATCGCGACCGCGACGATGGACACGCCCGTCTTCGACGTCGTGCACATGTTCTCCGAGCGCGGCATTTCCGCCGTCCCGATCGTCGACGCGGACGGCATCGTCGTCAACCTGTACGAGACCGTCGACGTTATCGTGAGTCGCCCCCGCAGCACCGCATCTTCACGTACACAGGGTGTTCTGAGCACGCTCTTCTCCCGCTAGACTCTCGTGCGCCTTGGCGCCTACCAGTCGCTCGACCTGACGATCTCGGAAGCTCTGAACCAGAGATCGCCCGATTTCCCTGGTGTCGTCATCTGCACCGCGTCCGACTCGCTGGGTACGCTGATGCAGCTCATCAAGAAACGCCGGGTGCACCGGCTCGTGGTCGTAGAGGGCGAGGTAATTCAACCGTGTATCTGGATACAAGCCTCTACTAACAGCATATATACAGGAGGAAGAGCGAAAGGGCGGGAAGAAGGGCCGCCTGCTCGGCATCATCACTCTGAGCGACGTCCTGCGCTACATCATCGGCGACGTCACGATTGGCGAAAGCTATCCGGAGTCCTCAGTACACACATCGGTGTCCACCCCGGCGCCCGAGCCTGCGACCGCAGAACAGCCAGCCGCAGCAGAGCCCGCTGTCGCTGCCGATGCCCCCTCTGCTCCGGATCCACCGCCCGAGGCTCCTGCTGCCGAAGAGCCTGTGCCCCCTCAAGAGGAGAAGGCTGCTGAAGAGGAGGCCCCCGCCGCACAGGCGGAACCGGAGGAGAAGGCGGCTCAGGAAGAGGAGGCTCCGGCCGCTGCGGAATGAGAGGGGGAGGCAGCGGGGACGGCGCGCAGAGTTGACCTAGATGTAGCCTTACAGTTCTGAATCTTGCTCTTGGCTTTGGATGCATCTGTACCAGTACACTGTTGTTGTTTCCAGCAAAATTGGAGGACTAATTGCGACATGCATGTGTGCACACGAACGAGGACCGGTCTGACCGTACACGGCTGAGGCGCATGCGCAGAGAGTGCCTGTCTGGCCGTACTAGGCGCCCAATTAGGCGCTGCAAGTGGCTGTTGCGCGCTGCCTGACGTGCACACGCTGCTTACTCTGCTTTCCCTCACATCCTCCGCACGCCCTCCCGCCGTCTGCCCCCCGACGCCGCCCCCACGATGAGCACCGCGATCCAGGCGATCCACATCCCCGCCTGGGAGGAGCGCGCCCAGCCGAAGCCGCACGTCGTCTACCGCATCGAGATCCAGGCGTCGGTGCGCTCCTGGCAGATGTGGCGGCGCTACTCCGAGTTCGCCGACCTCCACCTCGAGCTCACGAAGAGCACCGGCGCGCCGCCACCCGCGCCGCTCCCGCCCAAGCACGCGCTCGCGCTCTTCCGCTCGAGCACAAACCCCGCGCTGCTCGAGGAGCGCCGCGCCGCGCTCGAGACGTACCTCCGCGCGATCCTCGCCGCGCGCGACGCCCGCTGGCGCGACTCCTTCGCCTTCCGCGACTTCCTGGGGGTCCCCGTCGGCAAGCAGACGCACGACGCCGCAGCGGGCGGCGGCGCAGGCGCGCGGTTCACGTCGAGCGCGTGGCTCGACGAGCACCAGGACCTGCAGGCGCGCGTGCGCGACGTGCGCGCGGACATCAACCGGCGCGACGCGCTCGCGGACAGCGGCGACGTCGGCGGCGCGCATACCGCGAACGTGCAGGCGAAGAAGAAGCTCGCGGGGCTGCTCTCGCGCGTCGGCGTGCTCGACGAGGGCCTGCAGACGCTCGCGCTCGCGGGGCTGGCCGAGGGCGAGCTCCAGCGGCGCACGGACATGGTCGCGCGCCTGCGCGACGACTGCGAGAAGCTCGCGAAGATCGTCACCGTTGCGCGAATGACGGCACGGGGAATCGGGTCTGCGGCGGAGCGCAACCCCGCGGCGGCGAGCGACCGCGATGCGCTCATGGGCTCGGGCTCGAGCAGCGGGGCGCAGGGCGGGTTCAACAGGCCGGTTGCACGCGTATTCGGGCAGGCTGCGCAGCCGCGCGAGACGGAGCAGACGCGGCCACTTGACGACCACGGCCTCTTCCAGTTGCAGCAGACACAGATGGAACAGCAGGACGAGCAGCTGGCGCAGCTCGCGACCATCTTGCAGCGGCAGAAGCAGATCGGACTCGCGATTCACCAGGAGGTTGCGGAGCAGAACAACGAGCTGGACCACTTGAACGACGAGGTCGACAGAGTCGGGGGCAAGCTCACTGGTGCCAAGAGACAACTCAATCGGTTGGGAGGTTAGCGGGTGTGCGGGTGTCATGCTTGTTCGGACGGTTTGGATTGTCATATTACAGTCGCTGTATTGTTTCCCCCCGGTAATAGATGGATCTACAGAAATAATGTGCACATGCCATGGTATCCTACGAAGTTAAGGTGAATCGTCTCTATGTCTATGATCTCGGTGCATCAAACGCCGTCCAACACCCTGCAAAGTGTGGTTAGGCGGCAAAAACAAGAACTGTGCGTCGCTTCACATACCTCGAAGCAAGCAATCATGATGCCACACGCCGGTGCGATCTTCGTGATGCGAGGCACGATGCCGGCGTACAACGTCGAAATCCCCTCTGTTCGGACTATCTCCAGAAGCAGGGGTATCGAGGAAGTCGTCTTGCTCGTTGCCGACATGAGCATGGCTTGCCTCCGCGTTTTGAGCACATCAAATGGTGAGGTCAGCAGTGCAGCGGTGGTGCCGCTGATCGCGCCGCTCGCAAACGCAACCCCGGCACCCTCGTGTCCACGAGCCTCGAAGGTGCGCTTGCAGGACTCGTAGCCTGCCCAGTAGAGACCGCTGAACGGCACATCTCGCCATAGCGTGGGCCCCAAGCCGCGCCATAGACAATGCCAGCCTCGGGTCTGCCCCAAGTCTCGTACCGATGCCAGGACGGAGCGGAGGGTATGTGGGTGTTCGGGGGAGGGTGGTGTTGATTGGAGGTTCGTTCGGACGAGTTCCAGTGGAGACATGAGGGACGTGATGGATGTTCGTGCGAGGATACCGGCGGAAAGAGGGACGAGTGGTTGTGGAAGGAGTGGGGGGAGGGTAACGTTCAGTAGGTGGTCGTAAGTGAGCATGTAGCATGTTGACGAAGGGACGCCAATGAGTCTGTAGTGCACATCGGTGTCAGCTATATGATTGAGCTCGCTGAGCATCTACAGACTCACAGTGATGTTCCTGCGCCTTTCCACAGGCCCGCAATGCCTTCCGCCCGCCATACATGTCGGATGGCGTCGAAAAAGCCGTTCACCCGTTCTGTCCGGAACACGCCATGGTCCCATACGCACACCACCTCGCCCTCGACCGCCCTAACCATCGAGGACATGCTCCGCACGCATGAGCTTCCAGAGGGCTGACAACATGTGTTCGGCGGAGGGTTGGGGAAGAGGGCGCGCTGCTGAGCGGGTGGTTGTGTCTGTAGACGTGTTTTCACGACGTCGAAGGGCGTCACTGGGTCGGATTCAGCATCGCAGCTCGAAATTGCGAATGTGCGTGATTGCTTACTGGTTAAGGCAGTAACGGTCGAGCCCGTTGCGGCGGCGATGAGCTTCGCCTCGAACTCCTGCATTTTGGCGGTGTATCCGGGAACAGAGCTGGATGGGAGACGGAGGGGCACAGCGGCCTGTGGAGGTTGCAGACAGACGAGAGGGCGTCGGCTCGCACGGCCGTTGGGTCGAGTCGGGAGAGAACCTGGGCGACTCCCGCGCCGCAGGCTCCTACCCACCGCCAAGTTCGAGGTAAGGGGCGATCTCAAGGAGCGTAGACATATTTTATTTCGACATACCTAGACCAGCGCTTATCCAGTAATCCCATCACGTGCTACATACTCCAACCTTAATTCCCCTTACCTCTCACTGGCGGCTGGCTTCAAACATATACAAACAACCGGCGTCGGAGGGTTGGCGCCCTGGACTGGCCCCGTTTGGAAGGCTCATCAACGCGGGGCGCTTCAGGATTATCGGTATTTCTCGTTTCTGTCGAGTGGACGCCGTCGCGGCTCGGGCGCGCGCGCATTGCTCTCCAGCTCGCGAGGTCCTCGCGCACAAGAATGGCGGTTCGAACAGACTGCGCGAGCTGTTATACGATACGCCTGCCTGTACACAATGGTGCCGCTGTTGTCAAACTGCTCAGGCAGGAGTGAGGTCCCTGTCATTCAACTTCGCGGAGTTGGCGACTGACCCGCGGCTCACCACCCATGCTCTGCATGTATCGCGCCAGCGGCAGATGTTGAGGTATTGCCTAGCTGTAGCTCTACAAAGCTTCTGAGCAGGTTTTTATCATGGTCAGATTGCTACCCATCCAGTAAATCATCTTTGCATGTCACCTCATTCGAATTCTTCCTCGGCTTTGCCTGGCGCCGCAGGAGGCCTGGCTCGCGTGGACCATGTCAAGTCTTGTACTACTCATATATACTCATTGAACCACATGGGCGCGTTTTAATACACTTGCTTTACACTAACAGCTGCAAGCGGGAAGATCATGGGAGGGATTTCGCCGAGGGCGAGGACCTCGCGAGCTGGAGAGCAATGCGCGCGCGCCCGAGGCGCGACGGCGTCCACTCGACAGAAACGAGAAATACCGATAATCCTGAAGCGCCCCGCGTTGATGAGCCTTCCAAACGGGGCCAGTCCAGGGCGCCAACCCTCCGACGCCGGTTGTTTGTATATGTTTGAAGCCAGCCGCCAGTGAGAGGTAAGGGGAATTAAGGTTGGAGTATGTAGCACGTGATGGGATTACTGGATAAGCGCTGGTCTAGGTATGTCGAAATAAAATATGTCTACGCTCCTTGAGATCGCCCCTTACCTCGAACTTGGCGGTGGGTAGGAGCCTGCCCGCGCCGACGAGATGCGTCATTTGCCTGATCTCTCTCCAGTCTGCTTATCTGATAACAGTGTCTTCACGTGCGGCTGCATCTAGACGCCCAACGGTACTCATCCCAAACACATCCAGGCAGTCGGTGTTCGGGCCAGCACACGGAAAAAGTGAGGCATGAGCAGATTGGATTATCGACAGAGCCGGCAGGTAAGTACAACCAGTCTAAAATAAAAAGATGCAACGATAACCCATGATATGCAGATGAGAGAGTAAGGAACGAACGGCCGACGGTAGGAACACAGGTCTGCAACGGAGCGAGCGGCGAGAGATACAGTAGAAGGAGCGTGCGCATGGTGCGTATGAGCAGGGCATGGGTGTGTAGATCGAACGTAATAAGACAGTATCACTTGGTTAGCGGCCGCTTCCGGCCGGGGCGTTGAGATGCGAGCGAGATTAGCTTTTCAGTCCAGACGAAGGTATGTTCAGATTGATAGCTGCACGCGGAGCCGTCAGTGAGAAACTCGGCGCACACACGAAACAGACGTGGCACTGACCCCTGTACCATGTCAAGGCGTCCGATGTTGACGGGGCGTCGAAGTAGAGTATCGCCTTGTTGTCAACCAGACGGAGAGCTAGACGCATCAGGTCAGACCGGTGTATGCAGCTCTGGACAGCCAGATGTCACTTACTGTTGCCGTGTACGATACTAGCCGGCTGGGGAAGGGTCTGCATCCGGAGCACAGCCCAAAGATCAACTGCACAGTTCGGATCCTGCCCTTCAGAGGGATCGCGGCAGAGCACGAGCAAATCGTTGCACAGGACGCCGAGCAGCGATCTGGGAGTCAACTCTGGCGAGAGGCACTCGACCTCGACCGAGGACGCGTCGCCTTGCGCGTTGATCACCTCGAACGCCACCGTTGCTTTCCGGACGACACGCGTCAGCTGCAGCGGCCCGTCCATGATGAGGCGACTGTGAAGGCAATGTCAGATTAAATTCTAATCAAGCACATGTATATATGCTCACCGATGTGGTTGTACGAGCGGGCTAGGGAACTTGCCCCGTATCCGAGCCTGCCACTGCACGAGCCTGCGACGCGACTCCGCTTCCCGCTTCCCTTCGTTCATGGTGGTCGCGACCGAAGAGATCTCGTGGAGAGCACGTTCAATGGGGTCATCCATGTTCTCATATAGTGGAGGTGTGCAGCGAGTGAGCTCCTCGAGCTGCGTAGAGAAGGTGAGTCTCATAGCTTATGAGGCGCCCTACTGCGTACTCACCAGCAGGCGGTAACGGGGAATGCGCTGTACTGGAAGCAGCAGATAGCCTTCCAGGTTGAGCTGCGAATGTCTGGGATTCATCCGGCAGCGCTTCAGGTATTGCTTGATGCGTTTGCGCTGGCTTGCAGTCAGAGCGACTGCGTTGTTCCCTGAGGGCGCCCCGTCCGGTGCACCCGCGTTGCCGAGGCCGGCAGACATGGCTAGGCCCAGCCCGACAAGCTGTGCGCTGCTTGCGGAAGGGGAAAGTGTCTGGGAGGGCGAGGCACCGGTAGGCTTATCAGTCGTCCACATCTTGATGCGCTGCACGGAGTTGTCGAAGTTGCTACAGAACGGGTTAGACCTGACAGCAGCGCTGAAGGCATGATAGACTCACTTGATGTAGGTCGAGTACATCTTCATGAAAGCAGCATGCGAGACGAACATATTCGCTACATCGCGCGCTACGTACAAAGACAGCTGTCCGTCAAGGTCACCCGGCTGCGTGGGCGCCAACAGAGGCGCCGACGCTCGCTCAAGCGCGGGCAAGAAGCTGCTCTTGTGGAAGGAGAACAGAGACTCCAACCCGCTGAAGACGACCTTGCGCTCCTGCGTAGGCACGATGGTGTCCTTGTTCTGGACCCCACTGAGGCCAGGTATGGGGGCTGCCGCGGGCCGAATATAGATATCGACGAGCTCCTGAAGACCCTTCACGTACGTACGCTCCGTCCTGTTCGCAAGCAGAGGTTAGCGCCGCATGGATCAAGCGCATATAAGAGCAATACGCACTCGACAATCTCTCGAATGATCCTTGACCGCTTGGTCGGGTCGTCTTTGTACTTCCTCTCCTCGCCGCTCCCGGAGCCCGTGCTGTCTGTGGTGGCCACACTGTTCGTCTGCGTGGTGTTCCCGGTGCGTATGCCGATACGTCCTTCCGTCGACCGCAGATTGACAGACTCAGGTCGAGACGAAGACGAGCCAGCAGAGTTGATAGACGCGACAGAGTTTTCAGAGGCGAGGCGACCGTTGTCAACCATGGTAGGTCGACGAGAGCGAGTCCCGGGCGACTGAGAGTCAATCGAGCCCAGCCCATACACGGACAATGTCTGAGTCTGGGAGCGAGTAAGGTCGTGCATATCCCTCAGATAGGACATCACAGAGCGCAGCGCACGGATCCGTGCCTCTCTCGCCCGCTCCTCCTCGCGCCGCTGGGCTTCCTCGTACGAGTTGTCCGGCTGCACCGGGCTGCGTTGCACCGGGCTCGGAATTGGCGGCGCCGGCTCCTCGGACTCTTCGCTGTTCGTGGCGGTAACGCCTGGAACAAACTGCGAAGCGGCCGGGATGGGGATGGGCGAGACGTCAATGGGAAGGAAGCTCCTGCGCTTGTTCGCGCGCGATGTTGCCTGTCCGCCAGGAGGGACAAGCAGATTGCTCGATGAGCTTCCTGGTCCCTGCGTCAATGCGTCCTTGGACATCTTCTTCAGCTGGTCGAGCGGTGAGGATGTCATCTTGAGGAGATCGTTCGAGTGTTTACGCGAGAGACTGGGCACGATCGGCAATTCATCCGCAGGCTGTTCGTGTTGTTGCAGTAGGGTCCCAGTCGTCGAGATACGCACGTCCAGGAGTGGGACCGAGGGGACTTGGCGCGGCGGTGGAGGTCGAGAAGGATATGGCGATTGTTGCGGTGGCACCTGCGATTGGTGTAGAGAACTGCGAGATGGAGGCGGAGGGTGAGGTTGGTCAGTGCGCATCTTGCCCATCGACATCTTCTTAAGGAAGCCCCAGCGACTGCCTTTGTCTTTGTCCTCCTTCATGCGTGGCCTAGGCGGCAGCGCATGGTCCATAGGGTAAGCACCCTCCTGCGGAAAGACGACCTTATTCGGCAGGGGCGGAACAGGTTCAACGTGCGTCTCCTCTTCCGTTGGGCTGTCCCAGATGCTGCTGTCCACTGTACGCCGCGAGCGACTGCTCATGGTGGGAGACATGGCGCCCGACGCTACACCCAAGCTGGCGAACCTCCGAGGCACGGATTGGTTGTCCTGAGCCGGACTACCCATGCTAAGCAGGTTGGAGCTGGACGCGGACGCAGATCCCACGTATTCGCTGAGTGCCCCGCGCTGGGGCGACGAAGACGCAGACGCCGGGGAACCCTTCTGTGCGCCGCCATTCCTGCGTAGCTCTCCGGCGCTCTTCATCCTGCGCACCTCCTTCTCCGACTGCGCTGCGGCCCTGGAAAAGTCTGAGGGGCCAGCCTCGCTGAACATCGACTTCGGCCCCTTGCTACTAGTGCGGCTTTTGTCGTAGTATGCGCGATTGGGTGTCGTCCTTGTACGTGACAGACCGGGAGACGGAAGTTGGCCGACTGTGCTCGGAGAAGGTGCCGTGATTGACCGCGCAAGGTTAGGCGGCGCACGAGGAGAAGTGACGGTGAGGTCCTCTTCTTCATGGCTGCTCCGGTCCATCGGGGGCGAGAGCTCTTCTGCGTTGCCGTCGTCTGTGGTTGCCGTCGTCGTACTCCGGATGCTGGCCGAGTGTAATGGGAACATCGGAGTGGAAGGCGGCATTCCGGGGGAAAGAGGTGATCGAGTGAGCAATGGTTCCATGAGGGCCTTCCAGGGACCTTGGAACGGATTACCCTCGACGAGCAGCGTTTCCAACGCTGTAAGCTCGCACAGCCAGCTGGGCAAAGAATGCATCTTGTTCCTCCGGATGCTGAGCGTGTGAAGCCCTTCAAGGGAAGCGAGCGATTCCGGAAGTGTGCTGATGCCAGTAGAGTCTACGATGAGAACTCGAAGGTTGGTCAGCGTGGAGAGGAAGGTCGGCAAGGCGCGCAGCGGGTTGTATGCGATATTCAGCTCCTCCAGGTTGACACAGGCCGATAGAGAGGGCGGCAGGGCACCAAGGAAATTCGCAGAGATGTCAAGTGCGAGCAACGAATAGCTGATTTGGGGAAGGGTGTTCGCAAGGAATGACGGCACGGCGTTCGGAGTGCTCGACGACCCAATCAGTAGATGTGTGGTGTCTGCGTTGTTGACAACCGGCGGTCAAATTCGGTGTTCACGCGGAAGAAAAGGTAACGGCGCGTACCTGGATGCACCTGAAGACGCACAACGGGCGTGTCACCCCCCCTTACGATAACGCCCCGACCTTCTTCGGCCATGAGCGCAGCGCTGGTGGGTTCGTCGGCCGCGTCCTCATCGCCGATTTCCTCGTCATCATCGAAGGAGGGGTCGTCGTCGAGATCATCCTCGCTACCGATGCCAACCTCGTCCCGCTCGTCCGGCCGTTGCCAGGCCATATCGAAGCTCGGTGTAGCGCGGAGCGCAGGGAGAGGCTTGTCTACTGAGGACTCCGAAGTAGACTTCGCGAGAGACGCGGATCGAGAGCGCATGCCGTTCGCGTAGAAATCTGACCACCGGCCTTGATCGATTGGTGTCCTGCCCTGCGTCGCGGATGAGGACGCGCCCGACTCCTGCGCCTTGAACTGGACGATGTCGTCGGTCGTGATACCTACTCCGACACCACGCAAGGCTTCGTCTTCGCCACCTAGTGCTACGTGCACGTGCCCGTAGTCGCCTGACTTCGCGGACCCTGTATATGCGGACGAACGCGTTGATGCAGAAGAAGAGTCTGCGGAGGATAATGCGGGGGTCGCAGAGCCAAGATGCCAACGACCAGGTCTATAAGGGTAAGGGTCCGGGAATTGCGAAGGGTCGGGGAGAGTAGTGGTTGATGTAGAGGGATGCGATGTGTGCGAGTAACCGGAGTCGGAGAGAGCGCCGTCTTCGTCGTTGTTGTTACTGCTAAACGCAGTGTATCCCAGCGCTGAGAGGGACTGGGAGGAGATGACGGGAGGGGGGGTAAGCATGGAGGGAGGGGTGTTTACGACGTAGCCGCTGGAGGGGGATACGCCAGGGGACTGCGGGTCGTAGTCGGAGTTCCAGTCGTCTTGAGCGGCAGAGACGGTCGACGGTGTTGGTGCGCGAGGCCTGCTAAGCATTGCAGACCTGTCTGAGGTGGTAGGGGAAAAGGGGGAGGGCGGAGAGAGCGCAGAAAAGTGATAGAGGGCGAGCTCTGCGAAGAAGCGAGAGGTTAATCAGCGGCTGCGAATCACGGCGGCTCAGAGAGGCCAGGAAAGACCGTGGGTGCCCGCGGGGGTGATGGCGGGCAGAGGGAGGGATGGTGCGGGCGCGGGATGGGGAGGAGAGGGGTAGAGACGGACGGGAGGAAGGAATGGTGGTCGTGGACGAGGCTCAGCTGTGCGGTAACCGTGACAGGCCAGCCTTCGCAGACTTCTCCGCCTGGGCGCATTTTACGGCGGGGCCCAAACGCACACACATCATTCCTCTGTCGAATGCTCACTCACCAGACTTGCGTCGCTGCGCGTGTCTCTCCTCCTCGTCCGCCCACAACCCTAGCACCGGACTGTCCACGTCGTCCGCCTCCCCGCCCAGGCCTCGGTCGGTGTATGACGAGTACAGGTCATCTTCGGTTTCAGAGCTTGACATTCGGCGAGCCTTGCTGTCTGCCGTCGCGGTCGTGATAAACGTCCAAAGTGATGTACAGGTCGAAAAGGGACAGGCAGAGGACCAGCAGGTACGGTCTCCAGCTCGGGGTTGCCGTCGCCAACAGTAGTTACCACAATCGCCCTCGATCCCATGAGGCTCCCATGCCCAGCTTCCCCCCGCCAGATCATCCATCTGTTCGGAATGATCTATATCAGACTCGGTACAGCCTACGCTCCCCCTTACTAAATTAAAGATACATAGCCGACAATCACAAGCAGCCCTCTACTCAACTTGAATCCCTCCTACACCCAGCTACTAGTCTTGTAAGTAGCGCAACAATCCACCTGCTCCTCGCCATCATGGTGACCACCAACGACCTCAACCGACACGGTACCAGGTACTGCATGAGCCAATCACCATCAGCTTCACGAGTCTGGCATCAGCACAAGCGAGACGATGCCTCATGTCGGGTTGTAACTCTACGATTTAGGCACTCATCCCAACTCAGCCAGGGAAAAGCCTATTGCCCTCATTGGCCACGAGTTGAGATTCCTCCGTCGAACGTCCGGCGGTCGCCCCTCCTCCTCGTCGCCCGCCACGACCTGAAGATGATCGCCTGGAGTGCTGCGCCGCTGCGGATGCAGAGTCGCAACATGATAACATCGTACTCGCGCGCCCGACATCGCGCGCAGGCGCAGAGGTGATCACCCCATCCCGGTGATAGGACGACAGCAGCGACGCCTGCGCTCCTCAATGAAACTTGCACAGTCGCGCGGCGGTAGCGACAAGACTCCCTGGCGGTCCGCCCGAGGACATTTCCCCGCCCGGATAGACTCAGTGTGGCCGCAGGGAGCAACCTGGAACAGCTTCGCGAATCCGTCTTGCCAGTTGCCACTCTTCTCTGTCGACCCTCGCATCAACAAGAGGGGGCATCATGATAATCAGTCAATGCCAGAAGGAGGCCTCACCAGTCGTCACTGTCCATCACGAGGAAGCCCCGGGAGGAGTAGAGGCACTTCTGCGACGCTTCGCCCACGCATGTCTGAGACATTGCACCCTCTGTGCGTACCTATGACGCGCCTGTACGTCGTATGAGACCCGCTCAGTGCCTGTCTGAACCATCCGTGAACAGCTCCGTTGTTAGCGTTGATCCTCAGTCCTCGGGCCTCGGGTGTCGGTCCTCGGGCGTCGGTCCTCGGGCTGTGATGATTCTCTGGGCTCCTCTAGGATCGGTCCGGACAGCGGCGGAAGGGCGATCGCAGCCAGCGCCGCGCTGTTGACGTTCCCCGCCCCCATAATACGCGCGATGCGGATGGCCGACTGCGTCCGGAGGAAGCGAGCGCAACAGGCATCACGTCTTGGCTAACGCGACAGCCCTGCGAACATGTCCGCATCCTCAGCCTCCGATCCGACAAAGAGGCGGCGGCGGCGGCGCCTGGTGTGGTCCGCACTCCGACGTCGGCAGACCTCGAGAATCGTATGGGCCCCCATGATCTGGGCACAAGACGACAACACGCCATCTGAGCAATATAAGGCCAGGCGCCACGACGGCGCAGAAACAGGCTTGTGGCGAACACACCGAAGAATGCCTCGGACCCCATTCGCTCTGCACCCGGCCCAAGCCCGCCCAAAGTGCTTGCTATTTATTGGCGGTAGGACTCAAGGGCTCGCAAGGCCGAGTGGACGTCATCGAGGGCGCCCACATGGACCCCTCTGCGTCAGAGCTCTCCCCGCAGAGCAGTTGCAAGGCAACCAACCGTTCATTCGATCGTGGTGTTACATGAGCCGGTTCCATGCATGCGCAGTCCAGCTGGGGCGCCGTCGCGCGCTCGACGAATTGGTAGGTTCCTGTGATTGCCTGCGGCAATGGTGTCAGTAACGGCCTCGTCATTCCGAGGTATGTTTCCTGAGGAGTCGGAGACCTACGCCGGCGGCATCCATCGTATGTTTTGGCACGCAAGCGTACATACGCGACTGCAAGCTTGATGAGAACCTCGGAGAGTAGGAGCTCCTGTGAATCTGTCATTCTCTGACGGCAATTTAAAGGACGTTGGGCTTTAGATGGTGCGCTCATAGGTTGTTAGAAGTGCAACCAACTCCCCGAGGCCGCGCGGGAGCCTCCTCAGCACCACGTCCTGATCACCGGTGTTGTAATCCTGCCACATTTTTCTCGAGCATGACAGTAACAGTATCAATATCAATGGTTACTGTACGATTGCTGCCTGCCATAGGGCCAGGCTCAACCGAAGTCAAAGAAAGAAAGAAAGACGAAGCAAGTGAGCATCTGGGCGCCCGCAAATGTTTAACCCGAAACAAGCCCATAGCTTAGTGAGGGTCGCCCACATCGACAGGCACTCAGACGCGACGTCGCATACGTCCGAAACGTAATGGCTTTACGATAGCTGAAATTCCGTTTTGGCCCGGCATGAAGATTATACAAGTCCGGATACTACATCTACAATACAATAGCAGCGGGCTGCTGCACCAAGGGTTATACTTTGCGATGACGCGTGAGGCGTGCGTAGCGCGCATTACATGGTCGTAAGCATTACACGACAGAAGATAGAAGGGTGATGGTGCCTCGCGAAGTGCCGCGTCGTTTACATCTGCGGAAACGCCATTGCGTCAGTGAGAAGCCCGGCGCGCGCGTCGCGGGAGGGGGGAAGACGTACCAGCCACTGCCACCAACGCTCGACCCAGTTGCGCGGGGGCGGCTCGTCGTACGTGTCCGCCTCGATCTCCTTGAGGCCGGTGACGAAGTCCATCTCCTCCGGCTTCACCATCGGCACGCGCGAGTACAGCTTCGCGCCGATGTAGAGTATGGGGAAGAGCGCGAGCGGGAGGTAGTTCGTGACGAAGGTGTCCGTCGCCCACTTGCCGCGGAGGAAGACGGTCCAGCCGGAGAACTGGGCAACTCGCGTTAGCTGGGGTCCCTGCGGATACGGCACGGGAGGTGTACTCACGAAGCAGATCACAATGCACGCGATCATGGCATACCAGGCGGCGAACGGCTGGAGGAAGTGCGCGTAGGGCAGCGTCTTGCGGTCGTAGCCCTGCATCTTGAAGCCCTTGTAGAAGCGAATGTACGTGACGCAAATACCGAACCAGGTCATCAGACCGGCGATGGACGTCACTGAGGAGGTAGCGTCAGCGGAAGTCCACAGAAACCAGCGATGTGGTAGGACAACTTACTGTTGACGAACCAGCCGAAGACCTTCCCTGAGCCGCTCGAGATACCCATGTACGCGAGAGCGGAGAAGGCGGCACACGTGCCGAGCGCGACGATGGGGAGACCGCGCTTGGTCACCTTCGTGAAGATCTTGGGGGCGTTGCCGACCATGGCAAGACCGTCTGAAGAGTCACTTGAATTAGTGAAGGTCGGTGGCGAAACGGAGGAGATAACGTACAGAGTGCGCGCGAACTCGTGTACAGGTCGCTAGATGCGGCAGACCATGCGGAGGTGAGGAGCGCGGCGTTGATGACCTGAGTCGCATTAGGACAGGCACAGTACCGGTAGTGCACCATAACTTACGGATGGCAGGCCGGAGATACCAGCGTGCTTAATGGCAATGACGAAGGGCGACTTGCCGGCATCGGAGGTGGTGATAGCCAAGCTCGGGTCGGTCGAGGGGACGAGGAGACCGATGATGATCACACCGCCGATGTAGAAGAGCAGGATACGGACGTATACCCGCTTGATAGCCTTGGGGAGGTTGCGGCGCGGGTTCTTCGCCTCGCCGGCTGCAATCTATGGGCGACGTCCGATCAGTATTGCACGGATATGGAGGGGGAATCAGTGGCACGTACAGCAACAATCTCCGTGCCGATGAACGAGAAGGCAGCCTGGGTCAGGACAGCGAAGAAGCCAAGGAACTGGCCCTTCGCGCCCGCGATACCGTCGAATTGCACAAACGGACCGGGGTTCTTCCAGTAGCGGAAGCCAAGGCGGTCGTGGTTGGGGCCACCACCAAGGTCCAGGACGATACCGAGGATGATAAGACCGGTGATGGTGATGACTTTGATGGAGCTATAGGACAGGCACACTTCGTTAGGTCGGCGGAGACGGTCGAGAGCGGATATACGTACGCGAAGATGAACTCGCACTCTCCATACACGCCGGCACCGAACATGTTGATCGTGATGACTACGACCAAACATATCGTTATCCATACCGCGTTGTTGACCGCTTGCGTCCAATAATTGATTAAGACCGCGGCAGCGCTCAATTCCGCAGGAAGGATGATAGTCCAGTTGTACCCTGAGCGGCCGGTCAGTTCGGGACCGCTGTCGGGCCGCAGCCCGCAAGCAAAGTTCGTAACGCACAGTAGTTCCAGCCCTAAAATCGGCACGCTTCGTCAGCCATCTGGAGAAAGCCGCAGCAGACCGTAAGGAGAGCTTACCATAACGAATGAAAATGCAGGGTCTACGAAGCGCTCTGCGAGCTTGATGTGACCGCCAGGAAGCGGGAGGTATGCGACCATCTCTCCGAGAGAAATCTGCGGCGCATGCGCGCATGAGAACACCGTGACAGGACGTGTGAAGATGCATGAACGTACCATGACACTGTAGCAGACAGTTCCGACGACGGCATAACCGAGGAGGAGACCGATGGGACCTCCGCTCTGCAGCGAAGTCGCGGTACCCAAGAAGAGACCGGTACCGATGACACCACCAATACTACAGAGGGTGCGCGATGAGCAAATGTCTTGTCGCGTGAATGCCGGAGCGAACGCACCTGATCATAGCAACGTGCCGGTTCTTGAGCTGCCGCTTGAGGGTGCCCTCCGCGTGTACGGGGGACATCTGGGACTCGGAGTCATAGTCCAGATGCTTCTCCGCGACGACCTCGTTCACGATGTGGTGTGAATCCGAGCCTTTGTCTTCGACGCCCATGGTGAGATCTGAGAGAGACAGATGTCGACGGGGTGTGAGATGCGGGAGGAGGAACTTGCATGGGGGTGGAGTGAGCCGGTATATATACTGCGATCCATGTGCCGCCTGGCGCTTACTGGAAGGGGCCATGGATAGCTGTATCGGGGAGATAGGTACGGCAGAGAAATTTGCCCGCGATATGACTGGAGGCTCGCAGCCAAGACCCAAGCGATCCCTCCGCCGCTGCATAATCCTCTCGCACCTTTCCAACCTCCGTCCTCCGCGCACTACCGCTCGACGTCCCACGCACTCGCTGACCCGTACTCTGCGGGATGCTGCACCGCCCTGCTCGCGGGCCACCGCTCGACAGCTGCATGCCAGTACGCTCGGAGCGCGGGAGGCCCGCCGCGCCCACCCCGCTCGATCGCACAGAGTTGGCAGGCGTCTATCTGGGGAGAGTGGAAATCAATCTGCCGTCTGGACGTCGTATCTCAAAATCGTTAGCCGATGCGGGGTAAGATCACGGGCAGAACCTTACCATATCTCGCCGCCCTCGTCGTTGGCGACACGCACGACGCTCGCTTGTCCGCTCGCCGTCCATGTGCCCTCCGCAACCCCGAACGTCGACTTGGCTGATGTGCGATGCGCGTCCGCACGGCGGCGCACGCCGCAAGCGCTGGACCGCGCCAGACTGGCCCGCTGCGCTCTCGCTCGCGCGTTCGGAAGAGATCGCGCCTGGTGAGCCCGCTGAAAGATAGGAGGCGGTCGAGGGCCCGCCTCTGTCGGGAACGCGGAAGACGCCTCGAGAACGAGCAGCCACTCTCGATCGGGACATATGATTCCCCCACGATCCCTGATCGCTGTGTTGACGGGCGCCAACGCCACCGTTACGAGTGTATCCACCCGGGTGTCCACCACCCTCGAGCTCACCGTGGCCCACGCACCCCACGCGTGCCTCGTCGTCCCCAGCGGGCCAACGTCAGACAGGAGCACACACCAGAAATATACCACCCGACCGCCCCCAAGAAGCAGAGAGCAAATCGTCGGAATTCAGCGCAAATGTATGAGTCACGCGACGAGCACTCGATCCTGATGTTCACCGAATTCACGGGCTTACCCCAGTTGCAGCTCAGGCACCGAACCGTCTCCTCAGCGATAAATGCCGTCTCCGAGAATGGAACCAAGCAGATAGGATATTTCGAAAGACGCGACGGTGCAACGCCGCCGGGGCAGGGCAACAGCTCGCTTGTAGATACGGCTAGGCACCCGATAAACACGCAACCAAGTCGCCGGGACGGTGACTACTACGATCTGTGTCAACCTAAATCGTGAACGGGGTTGCTTCCTTCTGCCACCACCATCGCCGCCGCACGTCAAGCTGTCGAACGCAGACTGTGGTCAGGGCAGCGGCGGTGCACCACCCCAGGAAAACAGCATCGCTTCGACTTCCATCTCCTCCTCGAGGTCACGCTCTGCCGCCGACGCGGGCGCATGACCTGGCCGTGACCCCGCCCTACCGCCCGACGACTCCTTGTTCCGGGAGTCACGCGCAGCGGCGGAGGCGTCGGTGTCGCGGACCATCGTCGACGGCCCCGCCGCAGCGAAAGGATCAGGCCAGGGCGCGAACCCGGCGGTGCCTTCGTCCGTGAGAGCAAGCGGATGCGTAGGGAGGCGGCCCGATAACGCTGCGCCGTCTGCGCTATCTGCGATAGAGGGATCAAACTGCCCTGTCAAGCTCTCTGCCCCCTCCCTGACTAGGCCAGTATAGGGAAGCGGTTGCCCAGGCTCCTCGGGCGCGTCCGGCCGCGACGATGGAATGGCATGTGGGTCGGGTCTGGCGTCTAGGAGGGTGCCAGGTACGAAAAGCCCAGACGATGTAGACGCTTCGCGAGACTCGTCGGTGGTTTCTTGGGATCCGCTTGGCCAGAGGCTGAGGTCGTAGGACACGGTCCTCACGGGGCGTGTAGGCTTGAGGATGCTGCGTAGCGGTGGACTGACCGCGGTTTCACTGACAGATTCCAAGGACGACGCCGCAGAGGCTCCGCTACTCGTACCCTGCTCGGAATCGACAGCCCTGACCGCCGTTCTAGGCTCGCAGTAGGAGACCTCGTCGTCAAATTTTACCGCCCGGTCCTCCGCCAACGCTGCGGCGCGGTCTTCCTCGAACCGCCGCTTCTTCGCCTGCCGCCACTCGTCGGGCGTCCCAGGGTTTTCCGCTGCGGCCCTCTGCCGCTTCAGCGCCCCGAGGGAGACATGCATCCCCTTGGGCACAGATCGCTTGAATGACGGTGGGCGCAGGTTCCACCAGTCCAGCCGGTAGTAGGGTAAGCCTTGCTCACCGCAAGCGATGGCGTTCTCGTTACGGATTTGTACGGCCCGCATGACATCGCGCAAGGCCTCCGTTGGGGGATGAGGGACGTAATAGCCGCGAGGACCATCGTACGGCTCATACGCGAAGTCGCGAACGCGAATCTCCTTCGGTGCAGTGGTCTGTGCCGACGATGCCGGTAGGAGAGTCTCTGAGGTCCCGGTGTCGTACGTGGTGGATGTCCCTGTCAGTCGGTTAGCTTCGAGAACGTATGGCAGAAGAACCGGACGTACGATCATATGTGGATGGGGGCAGTGGAGGCTCGTCTACGTCCTCATCGCCTCGTACGCGTTTATATGGCAGCTCGGAATCTTCTGACGCAGCTTTCCGTTTGCGAGAGTTCCTCAATGACGACAGATCCTCGGACGCGCCCGAAGCCGCAGACGACCTGCCCAAACGGATGAGCGGCGATGTCATCTCCTTCGCGTCAAACTCCTCCATTGTCTGTATGACAACCCGGAATGAGTCGATACAGCGCTCCAGCTCGTCGGGGGCCTGCCCGGGAACGACATGTCTGCGCGGCGGAGCGTCTGGCACGTTTACCCACTGCGTCTGCCACACCTCCGGAGGGGGCGGGCGCTCCGCGAGCTCTTCCAGCATGAGCTTCTCCTCACGGTGGCCATCCGCCCGCCTGCGCTTGTTGAGCTTAATGAGCGCCGCGAAGCGCTGCATCCGCGCGTTCTCCCGCGCCCGCGCGCCCTCGTAGTCGAGCTTGTACATCACCTGCCGGAGCTCGAGCGCTAACTCGTGCTTGTCCGCCCGTTCGAGCCCAAGCTCGGGGATGGGCTCGCGCGCGCGGGCGGCGTGGAAGTTGACGAGGGTGACGCGCCCGTCGCCGCCGATGAGCATGTTGCGCAGCTCGGCCTCCCCGTGGAGGATTCCCTGGTTGTGCAGCATGACGTAGGCCTCGACGACGGCCTTCTTGAGCACGTTCGGCATGTCGGCGGAGGCCTCCATCCAGAGGGAGGTGTGCGGGAGCTCCATGAGGAACGAAATGGAGAAAGGGCCGTCGTAGACGTTGATGATATTAGGGACTATGAATCCTTGCAAGTCCCGGAGGTAATTGGGTGAGGAGTATAACTTGAGCTACGGAGCGCAGATTATTATATTGGGGCATCCATGCAGGACGATCAGTCAATAGATGACTTACCTCAGAGTAGAATCCGCTCCACGAAGGACGCTCAACACGAGACCAGCTAAAAACGTTGATACGTTAGATGTCGGGTTGTAGCAGACGTATATGTCATACCTCTTGCACATGTATGTCAGTTCAGTGCCGTCAATCTTGGCCCTCATCAAATTCGTAGAGCATGTGGCGTCACCTGCGGCGAGCATAAATTTGCTTGACCATCATTCCGGAAGATCACAAACAGCGTACCGTCAAGGTGGCGCAGAAGTACAGCGTCTCTGAGAGGTTGTTTCGTGGTCCAAGCCCACCTGGGCACAGGCTCATAGGCGGGTTGGTCGAGAAGATCTTCTGGGATCTCGGGTGCGTCCATCTCATCGTCTTCTTCGTCGCTGCTGGTCATGTCTGGGGCTGGCCTGACAGTCCAGTCGACGGTGGCGCGACATGTAGACCGGTATGGTCTGGGGATCCGAGGGGGAGGGGGAGGCAGCGGATCGGCGTAAGGCGAGTACAGCGCGGTGAAAAAGGACGTTGGTGGAACGTCCTCGTCGGGCGATCTCATGGAGACAGGAGGACGTGTGTCTAGCCTGCGGGACCGATCTGGTTTCGAATCGCTTTCGCGTAAGTCCCTGCGGCTCTTGACTTCAGTGGGGGTGCGCGGTGGCGTCGATGATCCCACTGTTGCTCGGGATGAGAAGACGCTTGACATGGGGAGGTATCGCAGGAGGAGATGGTGGTAAGTGTAAAGATGCGCGCAAGAGGTGCTCAGGCTTATGGGCCATGCCTGCTATTTGTTCAGCGGGCGGTGATCTGCGTGGGCGGTCTGCAGGCAACGCCTTGTGTCCGAAAAGGTCGTGCTCGATTCGGCACAAGCACTCGTGCCGTCCTTGTTGTCTTTTAGACGCCAGCACCGCCACTATCGCAGGCGCCCGTAGCGCGGGATGTGGCGCAAGCGGCGGCCACTCCGTTGCCTTCCTCGGACCTTCTCATCCCCACTACCCCTGCAACACGCAACGCAGCACAACAATCGATGAGTGCGTGAACGTGGTGAGAACCTGATAGAAAGTGCGTTCTAACTGCACCTGATCGCCCTTTAGCGAGTGAACAATTGGTAGCAGCCATTCACAGCAAGGCGCCTGCATGATGATGGAGGGAGTTACGTCGCCCCTCGCCCCTTCTCTCCAATTCCATGTAGAGGCTCCTACATGGTATGACAGGCAAAAGTGCCCCCAGCTAAGAAGGATCGAAACACCACGAAACATCAAAATGCTGTGCAGGACCTCCATGTCGCAGTCGTTCCACGCGATTGCGTGACCGGGAGTGTGTACCCTGACGTTAACTCAAGATTTCTCCGGACCTCCACTTAGGACTCAGGTACCCGTGGTCTCATGCATCCGACCGTCGTTAATTGCGGTCAACTGATCAGCTGTGCTACCCCACAGCGGGACCGACCTTCTCGAGTTTGGACATCGGTCGCCTTTATCTATGGGCCACGCGGAGAAGGTCTTGGGAATGCACATGCTTCGTTGTCCTGGAAGGCACATCCTTGCTTCTGACCACAAGGTTCTGCGCAGAGCTTCCCTGCAAAAACTCCGAGCAGGGGCTAGGCTTGGCGCTGTGTATCGTGCCAGCGATTCAGGCGACACTCCGACTCCGAAGGACGGAGCCGCATGAGGAGCTCCGAGGCCGGTGTCTTTCTGCTGTTCGGTGGCGTCATTTGTGGTTTAGATGCCGGTCTCCGGTCTCTTACTCTCCTGGCGCACGATGATAACGCGTGATGGTACGTGTATCAACATGTGTATCGTAGGGTACTGTATATTGACCTCCCGACGACACGCAGATGATGTTGTAATGACAAGCGGTACAGTCTCGGGTTACGACTAACAACGGATCCTCGGAGTATCAGTCGTCCCTAAACATACCTGCCCAATCTATACCTTGCGCTCACGCGTCGCCTCGCGTCGTGACCTCCCTTCGCGCTTATTCTTCGGAAGGTACGTGCAGTGCGCCGCATAGTCGGAGGCAGTTAGCATGCGCCCTCTGCAGCCGACCATGCTCTTCGCCATGGAGGGTGCATATAACAGCCCTCATCACGACCAGCCGAGACTCTCTAGGCATTCGGGCCCTTTCGACCCACGATGTTCCGCTTGACTCTTCTCGCGGTCTTCACGCTGCCCGCCGTGGTGACCATCGCCGCTGCGGTCTCCTCTCAGTCGTACACCTGGAAGAACGTGAAGATCGGAGGCGGAGGCGGCTTCGTGCCGAACATCGTCTTCAACCCGTCCCAGAAGGGTCTCGCCTACGCACGCACCGACATTGGTGGCGCATACAAGTTGAATGCCGACGACTCTTGGACGCCTCTGCTTGACTTTGTCGACGATGCTCGCTGGAATTACTGGGGCGTCGATGCGCTTGCTACTGACCCTGTGGATCCAAAGCGTCTGTACCTCGTATGTCCCTCCTTACTGGTTTGTCTCATGTCTTGATCTCAACGAATATCGCCAGGCTACTGGGATGTACACCAACTCGTGGGACCCTAACAACGGTCAAATCTTGATCTCTACCGACCAGGGCAAGACCTTCACGCCGTCGGTACTGCCGTTCAAGATCGGTGGCAACATGCCCGGCCGTGGAATGGGCGAAGTATGCACAATTGCCGCTCCCTAAACGTATCGCGCATCTAACAAATCGCATCCGAATGTAACAGCGACTTGCTATCGATCCTAACAGCAACAACATCCTATACTTCGGCGCGCGAAGCGGAAATGGCCTGTGGAAGTCAACCGATTTCGGAGTAACCTGGACGCAGGTTAAGAACTTCCCCAGTGTGGGTGCGTATCCCGGACCCACCCTCTGCCATGCGCAATAACTGATAACTGTTCTGCAGGAACCTACGTTCCTGACCCCACAGACACATCTGGCTACAACAACGACATCATGGGTCTGTCGTGGGTGACCTTCGACACTACCTCTGGCGCGTCGGGGAAAGCAACGCCGCGCATCTTCGTCGGTGTTGCAAACAAGGGCAGCGATAACATCTTCGTGTCAAGCGATGCAGGAGCCACCTGTGAGTGAAGCATCACTCAATCGTCTAATCAGTCGCCTAATTCCTACTACAGGGAAGGCCGTCCCTGGTCAGAACAACACCTTCATTCCTCACAAAGGCGTGCTTTCCCCCGCCGAGAAGGCCCTGTATATCTCGTACTCGGACGGTGCTGGCCCATATGACGGAACTCTGGTGAGTATGATAGAACCCTGATCCGCGGCAATGCGACTCACGTCTATCATAGGGGAGCGTGTACAAGTACGACTTGACCACCGGAACCTTCACCGACATCACCCCTGTTTCTGGAGGCAAGTTCTCTTACGACCACGCATTTGAGGATGCAAGACTGAATATCCCTCCTAGGTGATCTGTACTTCGGCTTTGGGTACGTATGTGTTGCTATCATCAGTAGTGGCAGGTATTGAACGAATGCCAGTGGTGTCGCTGTCGACGCCCAGAAACCCGGAACTATCATGGTCGCCGCGCTCAACTCCTGGTGGCCAGACGGGCAGATCTTCCGCTCGACCGACGGCGGCAAGACCTGGACGGGTCTCTGGGCCTGGCAGTCGTACCCGACGCTCAACCGCTACTACACCTACGACGACACGCTCGCACCGTGGATCGGCCCAGACCTGACTTCCTCGGACCTCACCATGCAAATTGGCTGGATGATGGAGGGTCTCTCCATTGACCCCTTCGACTCGAACCACTGGCTGTACGGCACGGGCGAGACCATCTACGGCGGCCACGACCTGCTCAAGTGGGACACGGCCTCGCGCAACATCACCCTCAAGTCGCTCGCCGACGGCATTGAGGAGACATCTGTTCAGGGTCTGATTTCCCCGCCCGTGGGTGCGCATCTCATTTCTGCTATCGGCGACGTCGACGGTAAGTCTCCCTACTCTGCGATCTGTCATGAGGGAAGCTGAGTGTCGTCATTAGGCTTCGTCCACACCGACCTCGACTCGCCGCCGAAGGTCTCGTACTCGAACCCGACCTACTCCAGCTCTTCCGACATCGACTATGCGGGCAACGTCCCCGCTACGATCGTTCGCGTCGGAACGACGACAGACGGGTCCCAGGGGAAGCAGATTGCCATCTCTACGGACTCTGGGAACACCTGGTATGTACGGCATCCGTAAGCGAGCGACCTCTGCTCACCCAAGCGGTCGTGCAGGTCGCAGGACTACGGCGCACCCGACGGCGTCGCGGGCGGCAAGGTGGCCATCTCGGCGAACGGCGACACAGTCCTGTGGAAGACGTCTAGCAACGGCATCATGGTCTCGCAGTACACGAACCCCTTCTCGGCCGTGTCGACGCTTCCCTCCGACGCGGCCATCGCGTCCGACAAGAGGAACAACTCCATTTTCTACGGCGCGTCCGGCTCGAAGTTCTTCTTGTCGACCGACGGCGGCAAGACCTTCGCTGCGCACGGCAGCCTCGGCTCGTCCACTTCTCCTTTCAAGGTCGTCGTCCACCCGAACGTAACTGGGGACGTCTGGGTGTCTACCGACAAGGGGCTCTTCCATTCCACCGACACCGGCTCCACCTTCACCGCGATATCCGGCGTCTCACAGGCATGGGCCATCGCGCTCGGCGCGCCGAAGACCGCAGGTGGATACCCTGCACTCTTCGCCGCCGCGAACATTGGCGGCGTGGGCTACTTCCGCTCGGACGACGCCGGCGCTAACTGGGTCAAGATCAACGACGCCGCGCACGGGTTCGGGTCGGCGAGCGCGAACGTCCTTGCTGCTGACCTCCGTGTCTACGGCCGGTAAGTCCGCATGCTCTGTCGCAGAAAGGACAGCTTGGCTTACGTCCGCACAGGGTCTACGTTGGAACGAACGGACGCGGCATCTTCTACGGAGACGTGGCTGGTGCTGCCCCTGCACCCACGGCAACTGTACCGGCCTCTTCAACCGCGTCCGCCCCGGCGCCGTCCTCCACGAAACCTGCGACGACCTCTGTGCCTGCGACTACACGCCCAGTGACGACGTCTGCTCCTGCGAGCTCGGCGCCCGCAACCTCAACCGCCTCGGCTCCTGTCTCGAGTCCGACTGCCCTGGCACCCGTCTACGGCCAATGCGGAGGCGAGAACTGGGCGGGACCTACCGTCTGTGCCGGTACGTCGTCGAGTTCAGCGCGTATCGTTATGCTCCGATGCTGATGTGAGAGTTCGTAGGGGGAGCGACTTGCGTGACCCAGAACCCATGTGAGTATTGACGAATGTCCGGCAAAGCGCAGCAGCTGACAGATGGACAGTCTACTCCCAGTGCGTACCCTCCTGAACGCTGATTGGATTGTAAAACGGTGGGGTAGTTTGGGGGATAAGGGATGGCTCGTGCAGAGCAGCTTTACCTGTGTACAGATAGCGAAATACCACGAATTCGAGGGCACATGCAAGAAATGTCATGCGTTCTTCCACTCTTCTTCCCAGACCTGTGAAGATGTTGGTCCAATTGCGGTTACATGCACTAAAGATTCGCGCTTGCGCACCTCAAAGAAGCGGCGTCGCTCGCCGACACGCACGCCCCTGCAGCTCGTCAGATCCAACTTCTCGAGCCGTTCGCAGGCATCTATGATCGGGAATAGACCTGCACCTAGAATGAATCGTCGAGTTCAGTCGCATGACCATCGTACCAATCAGGCGTGTGAGTGACGCACTTGTAAACTTGGTGCTGGCCAATTCCAGCGTCTGCAAATGTACGCAAGCCGAGATGTATGGGGCGGCCGTGTCGTCGACAGACGTGTTGTTGAGGTTCAAGTGTACTAGCTGCGGTGGCCCTTCGTCGACCCCATCAGGCTGAGCCAAGCCCTCTAGGTCCGAAGACTTCAGGGACGTGATGTTCGCCAAGTTCAGGTGCTGCGAATGTCACCACCTGTCAGACCTATACCCACACGCAGACTGTACCCATAGCACAGCATGTCCTCGTACCTTGCAACGGCGGCCCACCCTGCGGACGAAACGCGCCAAAGCGGCATCAGGCCCCCGCCTGCCTGTGAACCCCAGCTTCGTGTTCCCAACCAGGTTCACGCGCTCTATATCGGGGCACTCCGCCAGAGCGTCCGTTAATGAACGAAGCGTGTCGTCCGTCAGCGTCATGGCGGACGTGTTGGAAATCGCGGCGCTTGAGCCCTGGCTGCCTCCCATGGCCCCTATGGCGAGCACCCTCAGCCTACGCAGTGGTGAGACCATCGCGAGGAGGTCGGCGCTGGAGATCTTCGTCGACGTCAGGACGAGTTTCTCTAGCATGCGGCCGGTGGGAAGGATGGGTCGTTTGACGAGGGTGAAGGACAGATCGAGTCGCTCCAGATTAGGGCAGATAGCCAGAGCGGGGTTGAGCACAGTATCACTGAGAGCAGCCTGACGCAGCTTCAGGGAGCGTAATTTTGACAATTGGAAACCATCTGTGATGTCTAACGCACTCCATAACTTGGAGAACGTGGCATCCGTCTATCCAGAGAATGTTTGAACCGGTCTGTCGTATGCAACAATCGTCAACTCACTCACCCAGTTTGGGATCCCCGCCGCCTTCAATACTTCCAGGTGCTTGCAATTGAGCAGTAAGGGGGCAAGCGAGGCAGGTGGGGCGGCGGTGTAGTTGAGATTCACAACCTGCAGTAGCGGACAGTGTTTGGCCGCGGCTGTAACGGTCTGTTGGGCGACCTTCGTACAACCTCTATGTGGTTGCCAGTCAGTGGAAAGTGCTATCTATCCCCACAATTCTGTGTTGGGCGTACCGCAGGTTTAGTTTCTGGAGAGCCGGCAGCTTAGAGACGACCGTCGCGAACGTCGTGTCTGCTATCTTGGAGAAACCGGTGAGCTCCAGTTCCCGCAGCTTCTCCTTGGCTGGCATATCGCCGACAGCATAGAGAGTGACTCGTGAGACTCCAGGAAGGTAGTCTCCGAGGACAACGGAATCGCCTCGTAGAAAGTACTATGATATTGCGTTGTATGAGACACGCTTGGACGTACAACAAAAAGCTACATGACCTACCGACACAATCAAGCCATGGCTTAGAATCGTGGGGCACGTATTCTTTAACGCCGCGAAGACCTTCTGCTCGAGAGCATCCGGCAACTCCTTCAGCCACAGCCGCACGTTCTCCCATATCGTCTCTTTGGTTGAGAATCTTTGGAAGTGCTCGGCAAACACTCTGAGGCATATTGCGCCGAGCGACGGTACGTGGTCAGGTGGAAGTGTACGTTCTGACAAGGCAGCCGCGGAAGGCGCGTTCGCCTGAGCCTGAGGCGTCGGTATGTCGTCGTCAGAGTTGGCCTGGCCGATTTCTATTTTGCGCCGTTTAGCAGGAGGTTGGCCACCGCGTTGTCCCGATCTCCTTCTCGAGCTCATTGCTTTATGTAGACACTGCAGAGGCGGTGAGCGTGGATTGCAAGTGAATGCGGCTGTTTGGTGAGGTTGGTCTCAGGGAGACAAACAAGGACACAGTGACAATTGCCCGAGCCGCAGCGGCTCGTATGTATGACGTCTACGGATTAAGCGCTAGCGCCCGCAATATAGTAACAGCAGTGTAGCACCGCAAGTACAGCGTTTTTGCGTGCAGACAGGACGTTTGAACGGGCCCCGGCCGAGAAACAGTGACTCGAAGCCGATGAACCTGCGCTGAGATACACCAATCACTATCATCGTCTACTCGTAGACTACACGCATATCCCAGATGAGACGAGACTGCAATCGCACAGGGGTATGTTGGGAAGTGTACGGGAAGAGACCTGAGTCCTGCCTGCAGGGAGCGAAAGGATCAGTATACATGCTAGACGCATCAGCGCAGATTACTCACACAGCGAGACAATCAATCGTTGCGCAAGTGCCACAGCCACAGCGTGGACACAACGACTCCGAGGGGTCCCATCGTAATCCGCCATAACGACTTATCGAGCGTCGCAATCCTGTTTGCCGCACCGTACTTCCTCAGGACCATTAGGGCGATCTGAGGAATGCGTACGAGAACGACCCGGAGGAGATTGAGCGGTGCGGGGATGTAGTTGTCCGCGCCATACAGCCGCACGTTGCGTATGAACGCACGCCGCGCCTCCATCCCGACCGGCCGTGTGTACCGATCCCACGCCGAGGGCTCCAAGTCTTGTGAGGTGGCAAGAAACGGGCTGGCAATGAGGCCGTAGATCAGGGAGAGGCATAGAAGTAGGAAGAAGGTGAAAAAGAGGAAGAGGAACATGACTTGGGTGTCGGTCGGTCCCCCGTCTACGCTAGTAGTGAAGGACCAGATACGGGGGATCCATGGCTCGAAGGATTGTGTGAAGAGGACGAATGAGAGGACGAGGCCTGGGAAGAAGAACAGCGGCGGCATGAGCAGCGAGCGCAAGCCTCTCCATGAGAGCACCGCGAGGGGGAGGACCTGATCCGGGCGCAGCAAGGATAGCGGGCTGTTCGGTTGCGTGGGGAGATGGAGGTAGATGACTTCCAGATAGACAGCGTACAGCACGCCGGCAAGTCCCGTTGATCCGAAACCAGGTGTGTCGGGGAACCACGACAGGAACGAGACCAACACCAGGAGAGAGGGTATCCAAGAACCCGATTCCCAAGGAGAGGCTAGCTTCCCAAGAGCACTCAGCAGGATGAAGGAATGCCGGGGCCAGCCAAGGTTTGACCTGCGGTTGACGAATACGTAGAGGATCCATAGGTAGGCGAGGTGGGTCGCGATGTCTATGATGCATAATACACTGTTTGGGATCACTTGTTAGCTTCGTCCTTCAGTCTGACCTCCATGGCTTACCGAGGGGCGCAACAGCGATCTACAAAGCGCAAGAAAGTGGAAACGGCACTGTCTCCCTCGCGGGTACTCGGTCGGCCGTACTTCCATGTATCAGCCAGACTGAGATGAACAAGAGGATGGCTTGTGAGATCGTCTGACGCATGGCCAGCCGCCAAGAAGTCAATCACTATAAGGCAGTTGAGTCTCATGATACTGACATGATAAGGAGGAGGTGCCCGATGCCCAGCGTACCTCGTACAGTTCTCGTTGTGTAGACATCAATGGGGAATGCCGACCAGAGCACTTCCGCTATTTCGTCCGCAGGTCCGGCGTCTTCGAGATATTCGGACCAAACCCGCATAGCGAGCGCATCGAGGTCGCGAACGGCGACGGAGTGTCTACTTTCCTCGTTCCACTGCGCCCATACGTCTCGACCACGCGATATTGTCCCCCCTAAGATGGACTTGCGGTAATGCAAGAGGACACAGAGGGCAAACGCAGTCCGCGCGGGTCGAGAGGGAAGCGCAGATGGATAGAGGGCGTCGACGTTGTATGTGGCCAGGTCCTCGATCTGAATATCTGCAGCAAAAGTTCCTATGTGAGGTACAGAGGGAGAATTGGTCTCGCTGGCGTCGTGATTGGCCTCCTGGGTGGGGCGGCGACTTGGTAGTAAAGGGGTTCGCTCGGACGGTGTGTTAGACACTCCGGACTCTGCGTGTGCGCCGTTCATCTTGAACGTATTGTTCACCGACGCTGCTCCGTATGCAGGGTTGGTGATTTTCGTGTCCTACTCTGGTAGCGATGCTGGGACGAGTGTGGGTAGAAGCAGGGTAGTGAAGCTGCGTGGCCGAGGACAGTCGTTAATTCGCGATCAGACCGCAGTATGTCCACCAAGCCGAGCTTGCACATATGCAATAGAGCGCAGAGCACTGACAAACCCAGCTCGTAGGTTTCACCGGTTACAAACAGCTGGAAGTTGTCCAAAGGTGAATTAACACACTTTGCTGAAAGGCGAGGGTCGAGGTGGAGGAGCTTGCAAGGAGAGCGAGCCTCAACGCGCGCGCGCATGCATTCTATGGGCGTCTAAAGCGCGCTGCACAGCTGTGACGTTGTCCGACGCGAGACCTCGCGCGTACACCGTCTCTCTCCTGTATGCCACCATGAGCTCCTCCACACCTCTCTTCGAGACAATCGAAGCCGATGAGCCAGAATACGAGCAGCGCACGTCTGCAACGGGAAACATCAACCTACCACCCACCACAAACTCTGGGTCCAATGCCGCACGTCCAGCCCAGCAGATGGCTTCGACTCCAGGAGATGCAGAGTCAGGTGTGTGCCCGAGCCTGTGGCAATAGAAGAATGCAGAACTATCATACCGACGCGACCTTGAAGGTATTGCTGGCATACTACGGCAGGTGCGCACTCTATCATTTGTGGCACACGGAAGGGAGGCAGCTGAATGCACTGTGCCAGTCTGCACATCCACTAGTGCTCTTCTTCCTCTACTTCTTCCGGGTGGCTGCCATCACGGTGTACATCCTGTGTGGCTTCTTTATCTCCAACTATGTTCTCTCCGTGAGTCCAACACCCCGCGTGACCCCTCGACCCACGTCCTGAATGTCCACGCCATGACAGTCTGTGATCGTTGTCGTCCTACTCGCTATGGACTTCTGGAACTGCAGGGTAAGTACACACGTCGCGCGTCCTCCACCTATCGGCTGACATGCTGTCCGCAGAACGTAGCAGGTCGGCGACTGGTCGGCCTACGGTATTGGAATCAGGTGAGCTGCTCAGCCACATGTCCATTCGCCCTGCACGTCTAACCTGTCTGCCCGTTTCTAGGTTGACGATGACGGCGAGAGCTATTGGGTCTTCGAGAGCCGCGACGTGCGTGCGCTCCTACTCCACATCTCCCCGTCGCATCTCACCACCACGCCTTTCAGCCATCTCGCCCCGCCAACCCAATAGATTCGAAGTACGTCCCCATGTGCTTCCCAGAAACCCCCGCTGACGCGCAGCCACCGCAGGATGTTCTGGGTCAGTCAGGCTACTGCGGTCCTCAGCACTGACGTCGCACTGACGGCCAGATGCGCTCCAGATCGCGGTGTACACCTTCCCGCTGCTCTGGCTCGCGCTCCTGATCGTCTCCTTCCTCAAATTCAACCTCTCGTACGTGACCCCCGTTCCTGCGCGCTCACGTGCTGCGGGCCCCCTCCCGTCTGACGTCGACTCTGACTCTGACCCTGACCGCCGCTGTCAGCTTCGTGCCCATCGTCGTCCTGGCGCTGGTGTTCAACATCACGAACGCCATCGGCTTCACCTACGCGTGAGCACTCTCCTCTCTCTCCTCTCTATGACACGCGACACAGCGCTGACGTGCCGTCACCGTCCTATCTGCAGCGACCGCGATGCCAAGGCGAAGTGGGCGAACCACCTCGCGTCCTCCGGCTGGAGCATGGGCATAGGCGGCCTCGGCGGGCAGATCCTGACGGGCGTGGTCAAGAACAGCGTCGGCCGCTTCATGGGGTGAAGTACGCGGGCCTCTCGGCCCATTCGCACCGCTATTCTCGCGCGCACTTAATTTATTCGCTCCACTTTGCGCTTCGATCGTGGTCTCATGCACGGACGGTAAGGCGGAAAGATCGGGCTCTGCTGCGAATCGGATCGGGGACGTATAGAATCCTCCTTGCATTTCTGTCCGCTCTGCGGAGCGGCATAGACGAGGGTGCGTACATGCATATGGATCTGAGCAGCCAGAGCGACAGGAAAGAAGAGCGAGCCGAGAAAGATGAATCAGAACGGGGGAGAAATGCGCGCGAGACAGGGAACATGTCAGGAAATTGCGGCGGACTGGGTGTGATATTATACATCGGGAGAATTGCAATGGTGCGACGATGCGAGGAGCCAATCTATTCACACTGAATGGAGAAGAGCGGAAAGAGCGGGGAATATGGACGATGAAGGGATAGCAGCCGTGATAATGATATATGCCAGACGTGCCGGAGACCTCGCATATAAAAAGAATAACAAGGCGGTCGCAAGCGTGCAGAAGAAGAGCGGAAAGGGAATAAAAGCGTCCAAGTGGTGCAAATGATACAGGAAAGCTAACAGGCGAAAGTGCGAGAGGACCGGGATGTGACACGGTGAAAGTCGCTGGCGGAACAGGTGGAGCGCGAGCATAAGATGGCATTGGCATAAACAGACATGTCATGCGGGACATCCGATGCGTGGGCAAGAAGAAGCGGGCGGGGTCATGCGAGCCACCCGCGCACGTCGACGCGCGATGACGCGACCGTTGGCGTGGGCGGCGCGGTGAGCCCGATGAAGGATTTGCGGCGGCCCTCCTTCGAGTTGAACGTCGACACGCGGGGGGTCGAGATCGAAGGGAAGGGGTACGAGTTCGACGTGATGGTCAGCGTCGAAGGCGTGCGTGCCGTGAGGGTGGGAGAGGGAGGGAAGACGAAGAGTGTCTGGGAGGGTGTCGCGAGAGCCGAGGAAGCCTTGCTTCTCGGCGGAGTAGTTTTGACAGGGCCGCGCAAGTGAGCGGGCGGGGTTTCCGGTTTACGAGACTCCGTGCGTGTCCGGGGGTGTGCAATCGGAGCGTTGACGGGGACGATAGGAGAGGCGGGCACAGCGGGCAGGATGCCGAGCGGGGGCGGCCGGCGACGGGGTTTCGCCACGCGTTGTGCGCGGGGAGTAATGTCGAAGGACGACTTCACAGCTGTGGCCGGCACGGGAGGAAGCGAAAACTTGGACTTGTGGGCAGGCGCGGACGGGGGCAAGAACAGCCCTGGGGGACGCGCGGTCAAGGAGCCAGATTGCGGGGGGCTGAAGAAGCCAGAGCGGCGAATCGGCTGATTCGACGACTCCGAGTTTGACTCGTCTTCTGTGGGCTCCGCGCTCGAGCTTCTGGCCCCAAGGCTGACGTCGTCGAAATTGCGGCGTACACCAAGGAGTTCCTCTTCCTCGTCCTCCTCGACGAGGTCTTCGCTGAGGATGCTGCTGCCGTTCGTGAGGACGCTAGCTGCGGAACCCTTGCGCTTGCGCTGGCTGCCGTACTTCGATCGCCAAGCGGGTCCCATCCCACGACCATGACCCGTGGACTCGATCGATGACGAGGACGATTTGCGGGCGATGATGCGGTCTTCCATGGCTTGGTCAAGAGCCTTTGCTTCGCGCATGACCTCCATGCTTTCCCGGTCATCCTCCCCATCGGTGTCCTCCAGCGCCATACGTCTGCGGCCCCACTCCTCTTCTGCAGAGAGTTCGGATGGGGTCGGGGATGAATCGCCCGATTTCAATGCCCGTTCATAGTCCAGTAGCTGGTAAATGAGACTGCCACGCGGAATGACCGTCAGATAGGGATGCGCAATCTGACGGTATCAAAAGCAAACTTACGACATGTTGGGTCCCACCCATTTACTTTTTTCTTTGACGAAGGAATATGCGCCCTGCATCCCCTTCAGCGCCCAGACCTCGGACGGGACGCTCGCAGAACGCTGTGCAGCAGCACGCATAACCAGTGCGATTACCAACGTGGCTGAGCGGGAGACGCCGCATTGGCAGCTACAGTTCAATGAATGGTCATGAGATTGGCTGACAGAGGCTTCGGAGACACGATGTATACGCACTGTACGAGCACGCCGTCCCCACGTTGCAGTGCGCGATCGACGAATGCGAACGCGGCTGGGAACCCTTGCTGCACAAGATCAGACTGGCCGTGCGACCAATGAAGTTTGAGATAGTGCATGGCCGGTCTGCCGCTGGGGAGGTGCGCGGGGTAGTACGTCGACTCCCGACCGGTAGAACCCGTATGAGAGTCGTTCAGGTCGGGCGTCGACATGAACGGGCGCAGAGTTTGTGTGTTCTGCTGGTCAAAATCGGTCTGAACTTCCTTGGCTACGTTCAGGACCGACTTGATCCCTCGCTCCATAAGACCTCTCCAATCTCGAACGTTATCCTCCGAACCAAGCCATATCCCGGGAAGGATCTGAGCGGGCCCATCGGCGTAGGCTACAGTAGGGGAACCATCTCCGTCTTCGCCTTTCCGGCGAAGGAGGTTTGTGCTGGTGTTTGGGAGGGAGATGACGGACGGCCGCCGTTTTGGTGCAAGCGACGAGGGAGTCGGGGGGACAGTGTTGCTAGGGTCAACGGCGGGGAGGGTGAGGGAATTGGAGGAGGACTGAGCCGATGGGAGGGTTATGGACAACTTCTTCATGTTTCGGAGGGATCGAGGTTTGCTGGGGGAGGGGAGGATGAAAGAATCGGCGTCAGAAGTGGTGGAAGAGAGGGTGGACGCGGAAGCGGAGCTGTCGCTCGAGAAGAAGGCGACGCCGGGGTTGAAAAGAGGCGTGTCAATGCGAAGGGGCGCAGGGGGACCCTTTCTGCGTGGCGGAAGGGTTGACTGCGGGCGAGGGGTCGCGGCGTCCATGCTGCTGGCTGGTTCAACACGCCGGCGTGTAGATAGCTGATACAGTAGGTGGGGTGCAGCCGGGGGAGACGACCCAGAGAAGAGAAAAAAGAGAGGAAAAAGTACAGGGGAGAAGGGGAAGAAAAGCGGACGGAAGGGGAGGGGGACCCAGCAAGGACGGAGAAGGAGGAGGAGGAGGAGGACAAGGGAGGGAGCGGTCGCGTCCGGAGCCCGACCATATTCTGAACTTGGGCGCTTCGCGCGCTGTACCACGCTGTTTGTGCGACTTTGTTCCGCGTGGAGGATTCACAAACGCCCGATCCGGCACCAAGCCCAGGCGATCGACAACACCCGCTCCCTCACGACGGGCATTCGGGCATTGCCGACCGCTCAAAAGTGGGAGGAAAGTCGAAACAATAGTTAGAGTTGTCCCTCAATTTCGTCCTGATTGTGTTAGCGCCACGGGTTCTAGCTGCATCTCATTATTCGCCCTGTTGTAGCCGATGAGGGATTCAGCCTTCTCATGTGGTGGAAAAGGGTTGGAAACGAGGACAAAAGTCAAGGAGGCGCCCGTCTTTTGTGCGATCGGAAAGCGGGGGAGCAGTATGAGTTTCCCCTGGGATTCATCTCAGTTGTGGACCTTCCGAAATGGGGAGTTATGCGGTACAGAAGCTTTCCCTTGCCGAGAGATAACTTTCTCACGGAGCAAAATGGTACTTCATGGCAAGTCTGTACACGGGCGATAAGCCGTTCAAAAGCAGGTCAAAAGTTTGCCTTCCATCTCTCTTTCAAGAGCCTCAAAAGAGTTGGATTATGATGTCTTTCAATCGCCTTGCATCCCGGATGAAAGGCTAGTGAAGACGTCAAACATTGTGACCCCCGCAAAACAAGATTAAAGTGGGAGGCCAGGTATTCACGGTTCCCGTCCACAAACCGGTCGCAAATAGTCCCAAAGTCTACCTATTCCGCTATCTGGCGCTTAGAGAACCTTGCAATATATTCAGTTTCGAGGTCGCGACTACATAACTACATGCAGCTCACCAGAGGGTACAAGACCGACGGTGGACACGATTCGTGTGGCAAGGGCACGTCGCGGTCCTAGCTCGACGCGTTGAGCGAGAGCGGCGCAATGCGGATCCTAAGCGCAACAGGGCGTGGCACAGTGCAGAGCGGAAGGATGCGGTGCAATGCGCGCAGGAGAGGAGAACATGAGCACCCCGATGTAAATGTTCTCAGACGCCAAGTAACCCAGTGTGAAGTGCGCCAAAGAAGGGCGGGCGAGGTGCGATGCGGGACAGGGAAGCTCGATGCGAGGCGGCGGGAAGGAGTGGTGCTTGGCTGGGCGGAAGCGCAGGACAGCGGGGTAGAGACGCGCCGCGCGTCGCGATGCGGGACGGAGAGGTACGGTGCGAGGAGGCGCGAGGAGGCGCGGTGCGAGGAGGTGCGGTGCGAGGAGGCGCGGAGAGGCGCGGCGCGAGGAGGCGCAAGGAGGCGCGGAGAGGCGCGGAGAGGTGCGGAGAGGTGCGGCGCGAGGAGGCGCGTAGAGGCGCGTAGAGGCGCGTAGAGATGCGACACGGAGAGGTGCGGAGAGGTGCGGCGCAAAGAGGTGCAGAGAGGCGCGGTGCGAGGAGGCGCGGTGCGAGGAGGCGCGTAGAGGCGCAAAGAGGTGCGGCGCAAAGAGGTGCGGAGAGGCGCGGTGCGAGGAGGCGCGTAGAGGCGCGGAGAGGTGCGGCGCGAAGAGGCGCGGAGAGGTGCGGCGCGAGGAGGCGCGTAGAGATGCGCGGAGAGGCGCGGAGAGGTGCGGCGCAAAGAGGTGCGGAGAGGCGCGGTGCGAGGAGGCGCGTAGAGGCGCGGAGAGGTGCGGCGCAAAGAGGTGAGGCGCAAAGAGGTGCGGCGCAAAGAGGTGCGGAGAGGCGCGGTGCGAGGAGGCGCGTAGAGGCGCGGAGAGGTGCGGCGCAAAGAGGTGAGGCGCAAAGAGGTGCGGCGCAAAGAGGTGCGGAGAGGCGCGGTGCGAGGAGGCGCGTCGAGGCGCGGAGAGGTGCGGCGCGAGGAGGCGCGTCGATGCGCGGAGAGGTGCGGCGCGAGGAGGCGCGTAGAGATGCGGGGCGAGGATGCGCGGAGAGGCGCGGAGAGGTGCTGCGCAAAGAGGTGCGGAGAGGCGCGATGCGAGGAGGCGCGAGGAAGCACGAGGAGGTGAAGTGCGGTGCGAGGAGGCGCGTAGAGGTGCGGTGCGAGGAGGTGCGGTGCGAGGAGGTGAGGCGCGGTGCGAGGGGGTGCGAGGAGGTGCGGCGCGAGGAGGCGCGGTGAGGTGAGGCGCGGTGAGGCGCGGTGAGGTGAGGCGCGGTGAGGCGCAGTGAGGTGAGGCGCGGTGAGGCGCGGTGAAAGGGGGCGCGGTGTGAGGAGGCACAGAGAAGTGCGGCACGTCGCGATGCGGGGCGGTGAGGTGCGGCGCGAGGAGGCGCGGAGCGATGCACCAAGAAGAGGCGTGATGCAGTGCGCCTTAGATAGGAAGGGATCATGAGTGCTCTAAAGCAGGTCAAGAGCAGATCGAGTAACTCACCGTCTTTGCTTACTACACCGATGTACACCGGAGCGGCCCAGTGGGACGCGCGAAAGAAGTGAGACGGAGAGACGGAGAGACGGAGAGGCGGAGAGGCGGAGAGGCGGAGAGGAAGTGACCAGCGTAAGGCCTACCAAAGGAGCGCAGTATGGTGCGAGATGCACATGTCTTGTGCAGGTTGGACACCCGTGGCGCGGAGTGCACGAGAGGTGCAGCAGGATTTGATCGGTGTGATGTAAAGAGGCATGATTTCGATAGCAGAACATCCCAAAACTGAGACGGGCGGGTGAATACGCGATGGCCGGCAACGCGATGAGGAGCATAGCGACGCGAGACGGAGCAGAGCGATGCAAGACGGAGCACTGGGACGACGCGATTAGTCCTACAGCCACACGTCAGTGGCATGCTCGGAATGAAATACTGGGGAACTTACCCGTTCCAGTGAACGCGCAACGATGCACTCCATTGCGATGTCGTCCGGAGTGTAGGTGAAGGCGGCGAAATGGCAAACGATGTCAGATATTTTGAGGACCCGAGGTTTATCGAGAAACCTCTTGTAATATAAACGAGTGTTGAGGTCGGGGAACACGCGATAGGGGTCGAGTGCGGCATGAGAAGGTGATAGAGGCAGATATTCGTCGACGACCAGGAAGGGCTCGACGATCTTCTTTTTGTTCTCCATGCGCGCGTGGATGAATATCTCCCTGACCTGCCCGGCGCGAAGCTCCGAAGAGGAAGGCTCCTTGAATACGATGAAGGAGTTCCTCACGGCGGTCTTCGCAGTGGTGAACGTCAGCGCCTCTCGCACAACGCTTCGAACATAGTTCGCGAACAAGTGCAGGCGCGGTCGCTTGTCGTCGTGCTTCGCATACAGAGATGTGAAGAGCGCTGGCCCTTGGCCGACGCTCAGGCGTGCTAGGAGCGCCTCATAGATCTCCGAAGGGAGGCCAGTTTCTTTCTTCTCGTCGTACATAGCCTCGTAATCTGTATCACCGTCTTCGTCGCCGTCCAGTCGGGGGCTGGCGTACGTGGCGAAACGAGTACCGCGAGCCGTGTCCTGGAATCCCTTGTGATATGCGGCGACTAGTTTGCGATAGACTGGGTGATCAGGCCACTTCGTCGTCGCCATAAGCCAGCGGATCCCCGAGCCGATGTAGAAGTACCGTATGAACGTCAATGGTATCTGGTCTGATAGGAAATGTCAGAATCAGGTCACTAGCTCGAGCAGTCTACGTACTCGACTTGTTGTTGATGTTGAGGTGCTGCAGGAGGCCGTTGAAACGTTCGAAAGGGAAGGCCCACCATGCGTGCACAGGCCCGAAGAGATACAAGCATTCCTTCAGATGCATAGACAGGTGATGATTCGGCACTAGACGACTATCGAAGAGGGAGCGAAGCGTGGTGAGGTATTGGAAGAGATGTGCATCGAACTTGTCGGCACGCTCAACGTTCATAGTTCTCCGGGAGGCCAAATCCACCGCACAAACCAGGTGGATGAAGTTGTCGAGTAGTACCCGTTCGCGAGGAGGCGCACTCGTGGCGCCCCACAGCCGACAAAGCGTGATCACCATGCTCACTGTGCAGACGGTCCTCCACTGATCGGCTTTGAGCTTGCCATGGCTGGGACTGCCGAAATTGCGGGGAGGTCGCTCCATCCATGAGGGGTATTGCGTGTGCGCAATGTCTTCCCGCAACGTCTGGATCACTTCCGGAGGGAGAACGCGGAACTTGGAGATGTCGTACTCATTGGCTTTCAGGTGAAAGTCGTTCGTGGGCTCATCGAGCACTGGCGGAAGCTTGATTGGCTCGGATTTCAGTCTCACCTAAAGAGAGAAGCTAATTTCAGTGATTGCTCGCAGACGCATGGGCACACTCACCCATTCCTGCAACGCGTTGACGTAGGCTTGTTTGGTGAACAGCCCGTTGTCGGGGGCAACGTTGTTGAGCTGAGCTACGGCTACGATGTAGCCTTTCCGAATCTTGAGCACAGATCGAGTGGTCCCATTGACGAGCTGCTGAGCGAGACACTGGAGATTCTCGGCCTGCTCCTTCGGCGTATGCGGCGGTATCTTCGTATGACTGATGGAGTCATCCTTACGGTCCTTCACGTCGATGCCCCAAACGTCCATACAGTGGTGGCGAAGTTCTCCGAGGAAGAGGTTGTGCATGGCGTCGACCAACGCGAAACGCGTCGGATCCCAGTAGTCAAGACGTAGGAGCTCAGACCATCGAAGCCCATGCTCCTTGAACAGCGCAACGCGTTCCGCCTCTGACTTCGCGTCCCGCCAGCGCATTGCACGTTCCCGATGCTGCTCCCAGGTTTGACGGGGCCACGATTCACGGTCGAGGCTGTTGATAGAGTCCTTTCGCAGTTGGCAGAACGAGCAGAAGTGAGACGCCGAATGTCCCGCGAAGCCGGCCGTCTTGCGTAGCGCAGGAACGTCACAGACCAAGGGTATTACGGCGGCCCGAACGAAAAGACCCATATCGCGGCTCGATGTGTGTGCGAGGAAGACGCCGTGATGCCACAGAGTCAGCAACTCATCCACGAGGGGACGCAGCAAATGGTTGAGTTGGTGGAGCTCGGGTTCCCTAGGGCCGGGGATGATGCCGGCCAGGTAGACGTTCTCGGGCCTGTATCGAAGATGAGGGGGGAGGTTCAGGCAGACGAGATATATACCGCCAATAGAATGGGACTTCCCGGCTTGCTTGTTGCCGAACGGGTTGAACCAGTCGACGAAGAGACTGAAGACTAGATGCACAGAGCCTTCGGCCTGGATCGAGAACAGTGTTTTGCCGTCTGGACCAAGGAACGCCTGAATACAGGGAGCGTCCCAGATGTCCTTCCACGACTGGGTGCTCTCAAGCCCTGATTTACTCCAAGCGTCACGAACGATCTCCTCCATGCCGGGCCGTTGGAAGAAGTCGAGTAGCCACGACTTCGTCGGTCGGAATGGGTAGTACCGTATCGCCTCGTAAGAGACACGAACCTTGCCCCACCTCGACTTAGGGGCATGCTCCTGTCGGTAGACGAGCCTCGCGCCGCATGTGGGCTTATCGGTCTCTTGAAAGTCGCAGAAGTGAGGGTATGGGTCGTGCGGCTGGCTCGGATTGGGCGCGAATGTCTTGAAGCACTTCGGACAGGCTGCATATCGGACGATGTCGGGTTCGAGATCGAGGAGGGCGAGGACTGTACGAATGTCGTCGGGGATGGTTCCTAGGAGACCGGCCTGGCCGTCGGTGAGCCCTCGAGGCAGACCATGCGCGACGTTGCAATACATGAAAGCACCGAAGAGCATGACTTGGAAAGCGGCTAGCCCGTACTGAGCGGTGAGTCGATTCGCTGCGGCGAGGGCGTGTAGGACGGTGACGAACAGCAGCGCGGCGAGGATGAATGGCTCAAGTTTCTTCCTCCGCGCGCCGGCGTCCGAACCTACCAATTATCAGTATGTCACTGCGCAGAGTACCTGGATATACTCACCTAAATCCATGACGAGGGGTCCAGTGGCGAGGTCATCGATGCCCAGGCCATATAAACCCACCGTAAGCTTCTCTTGATCCCAGGCGTCCTCCTTGAACTGTTCAAAGCGTTGAATCTCGAACCGGAGGTCTTGCAGGAGGCGATCCAGACGTCTATCTGCGTCTCGATCGCTCACTGGCGGAAGCGCTTGCAAAGAGTCCAACTCTGTACGGAACCAGCGCAGCGCAGCGTTGAACCGAGCACCATCTCCCTCATCGCTAGGTTCAGGAGGGTGCTCTAGAAGCGATGTGGGCTTGTGTGGAAACGGAAGAGCAACGTAGTACGATAGCATAACGCGATGATGGTGCAACGTCGACTGGCTCGCCGACATCCGGGCTAGGCGTTCCTGCACTTCGGCGGGCGGTGTCCCTATGACATTGGCTTCATCGGCTTCCTTAGAGTCATGGACACGCCGGTCAATAAGCAGCACAATCGTAGTCGGTCAGCATGCTAACGCACCTGGACATCCGCCATCACAGCCTGCTCCTTGCGACGAGTAGATCGCGCCGTATCGGGCTAGATATATGATGCCTTTAGAGATTGAAGCGGTACTAGGTTCAAAAATGTGCTCACAGTGGTGTCGCTTTCTCGCACGGGTAACGAGTGGTGAGGCGAAGACGGAGGAGACGCTGCCGTAGCCAAGAGGACAGTGTTCCCGATGACTTCTTCCTCCCTTGTTTCCCTCTCAAGAGCACGAAGAGCGTCGACCTCGCGATGTTCCAGGATCCTCGCGGGGCCTAACATCCGGCCGTTGCGCTCGGTGCCGTCCGTGTCGATGAAAACATGGTGTCTGCATTTGCTGCAGGTGCACAGCTGCTTCGCGTTTGCTCTGGCCATACCCACACCGCTGATATGCAGCAGATCGGCGCGAAGCACACGTCGGTTAAGCGGCGTAGGAGTACACAGGAAAGGGCGGGGAGACGGGAGACGGGAGACGGGAGACGGAGAGGGGCGGAGCTGGGTTTTGATCAGTGATTAGCAGATGGGGCTCCCCGTTCAGGTCATCGAGATTTTCCATCAGAGCCAGGTGTTCAAAGTGGCCTACACCATCCTTCGCAGGGCGCCCGTATCAATGGGGAACGTCGGTATATTGATATAACCTATCGGAGATGTTACGGTACGAGCAGAACGACAGGATGGCAATCACGTCCGCTGAGCCGCCCAGTCCCAGACTGGGCGTTCAGACGGTATGGGTCGCGACGAGGAAGGGAAAAGTAGCCAGGCCAGACTCACGATAGGCACAAAAAGACAAATAAGGCAGATATAGCGCACGCCAACCCGCCGTGTGTATTGCCAGACTGCGACGGTTGGGAGGCGCAGAAGCTAGGACGCAGTGAGTAACACGCCCGCATGTCGATCGTGGATGAAACGTACATGATAAATGAATGTCAGCGCCATCTTGAGATACGCCAGGGTCGTATGCGCAGGTGAGCAAGCGGGGCCAAGCTACGACGTGGCTGTCAGTGTGGTGACCGCCAGGTGAAGAGGCTGCAAGTCACCGAAAACGGAGGAGCACTCACCACAGATGGAATCTGCTCGATCCCAGTCTCCACAACCTTCGGCAATAACACGTCGGCGGAGAGCTGCCCCTGTTGTGATAAGACTGGTGGCGATGGGGCTGGATACGGAACCTGCTCCTTCAGCAATGAAGCCTGAATGTGTGGCGATGCGATGGATACTGGGTCCTGCTCCAGAGATGGGGCCGGAGCCGGGACCTGCGGCGATGAGTTATCACCCGGGGCCTGCCCATTCGGCGTTGCGGTTGGCACTTGAGCCTGTTGCTTTGGCGATGGAACTGAAGCTTGGGCCTCTCCTGGAAGCAAGGGGTTCCGGGCAACGGTCTGCTCCTGTTGTAATATTACTCAGACCGAACGTGAACGGAGCAAAAGCATACTCACCGTATGTTGGGTCTGAGCGACTTCGCTAACGTTCTCGCGAACGTGCCACCAACCATCACCGCCCTGGATCGGGGCTCGAAGGGCTGAACCTGGGCCTGGGGGATCCGGAAAGAAAACGACCCCCGATAGCTCTTCAGCAAGCGACGACGGAGCAGGGCTGTTGACTTCGAGCGAACGCGAGTCCGGTGAAGAGAAGTCGCAGGCTTCGTGCGCAAGTTTCGCCTTCTCTGCGGCTTGTAATGAATCACGTATCTCTTGCAGTGACTCGTGAATGTAGGATTCACGCTCTTCCATCTCGTCTAGGCGCGACTTGACGAGGGACGCGATCTCCTGTGTAGGCTCCATGTCCGCTCGTAACTGTTCTAGAAGTTGCTTGTAGATGGATCCCTTGGCAGTCAGCGTGGATACATCACGCTCGATCTTGGATAACCTGTTCTGCACGGTCTGCAAGGTGTCGCTGGAACGTGCCTGGAAATCGTGCATGCTGTTCCGTTCGCCGCGCAACGCCTCTGCAGCGAGTTTAGCAGGGAATCATGCTATAGTACAGGATGCGCACCTGCAGCCTGAGCGCGCTCCAATCTGGCTGGCTCAAGGAGACTATGTGCTTCGAGGCGGACGTTCGCAGTTTCTGTCTCCACCTGTATCAAGCGCTCGTCATACACTTTCTGTGAAGGACGCTTAGCGGTCTGGGGGGCGACGATGAGGGTGTTTGCTCACCCGTTCGCGTTCAAGCCCCTTCATAGAACGCGCAATTCGGCCACTCACGCAATCGAGCGTGTCAATTCGTGCTACCAATGCCGAAAATCGCTCCTCCCATCGGTTCTCAATGCGCGCGAGTTCTTGCTTCCTGTGAAAGACGTGAGCGAGAAGTTGCTTGATTGCCTCGAAGGGACTGTGCACATACTCGCGAGTCGACGGGCGGGGCTGTGGCTCTACCTCTGTCGGGTAGTCAGCGCTCCTGCGAGAGCGAGAGAGAGTAGAGGGTTGTCCCTCGCTCGAGGCTCCATCTTCGATAACCTCGAGGTCCGAGGTGGATATGTCAGTGGGGTATTCAGAGGCAGAGGACTCGCAAGACATGATGTCGTCGGGTGGTGGAAGTCGAGGTGAGTCGCCATCGTCAGGTCGTCGTCAGGTTGTCGTTAGATGTGAGCTAAGTCCATTGCGGCGGTCTTTGGTCAAAGACGGGTAGGACGCGGCGCGGCGCGCCTGGCGCTATAGGCGCGCGGCAATTATCCCAAGAAGACGTTCCACCGATCGCTCGATATTGACGACGACCACTATCATATCATAGGCACTACTTGTATATACATGCATGCAGATCATTAAAACAGGTGACCATGCGACCGACAACTATCTATACACGATCTGCAACGTAGAGAACTAGAGTCAGGGTAGTTCAAAGTTCACCTCAGGACGGCGACGTACTTTGATTAACCCTCTTCATGAACCAGCCTCGGTCGAGCCACGAAGGCACTTTCCTCGACTCCGTCAGAGTGAGAACCCTCCCATCCTCGCGGATATAACCTTGGGACACCGCCTTCCAGCGGCCGGAGGAGCCTTGCCCCGATACCCATATCCAGAGCTGCCGCCGAGAAGGCGTTCGATGCAGGAAGATTGTAAGTATACGGTGCGAGACACCGGTCCCCCGTATCCCTCAAGTACTCTGGACCGGGCTGTATTGGCTCGGCGTACTCGTGGGATGGTGGGGGGGTTGGTAGTCTCTGCCCCCACCAGGCGCCCAAGGCCCGAACCTTGGGTCGCCGTACGCGACTAGATAAGATACAAGCGTGCGATCTAATCTATGGGCGCTTACGCGCCCCATGTCTCGCTGCACGCCGCAGGCGTTACCTCCAGGAGACACTAAGTCTCCAGCACGGCGGTCGTGCTAAGGATCCACCTGGGATCCTTACACTCTCCCCCCTTAGACCCTGATGTAGCGACTCGCTTGAAGTCCGAGACAGGAGAGATAACTCAAAGAATTATGAGATCCCAGCGAAGCCACTGCCCACAGAGGCTTGTCAAGAATGTTCAACATCTTGTACTCGAAGTCTTGCGCGGCCACTGTGGTTTCACCAGTCAAATTCCTCTCGACTTCCGCATAATCAAGGCAGTAGACCCTCACCGAGAGGTTTGAATATATTCCGCAAGTTCTCGCCCTTCAGCGCGGCGATGTCGCCGCCAGCTCCTCCGACATTAGGGCTCACGTCGAGTGTTCTTCACAAAGGGTAGATCGACGCGGGTCCGGGCACCGTCCCGACGTCCAGAAGCACACAGACATTGGGCTGGGGATCGGCCCGAACGCGTCGCAGAACCACCGATGCGAGTTGATTTTCTTCTGGTTTTCCTCCGAGCAAAAGACGATTCGCACCGGCATGAAGCTGCGCTCTGCGCCTTCTAGTACGCCGGGGAACTCAGGTGTTGTGGCAGCTAGTATGGAAGTTTTCAGCGTGAATGGTAGCCATTTCAGAGCAAAATAACGCCTTACTCTGAGTCGTATACTCGTAGATGTGAGCAGTGACAGGCTTCCCATTGACCACGTTCTGCGAAAATCTCAGCGATGTAAGATGCCCCCCTGATCGAAGGCATCAGCAAAATGTCGTTTGTGTGTTCCTTCGGGCTGACACTCTGCGGGTTCGGCCTCCAACCCGGGATGGTAAACATAGTGTTCAGGCCCAACTGCACCAGCCCGCTGTGCCCCGCCGGGGAGTATATTCACGACCTCGACATGAACGCGCAGGCGCCCGCCTGTGGATATTGGGGGGCGCCGGCGCGAGTCGCCGCTCAGCTCCCGCAATCTCATGTGTTTTGGCGTGGAAATTAGCAGGTATATACCTATCTTGCGTTTACATGGAACGCGGTACTCGCGCGCAGAACGCGGTCAGGAGAGAGGATGCGCGTGTCCTCGCACCTCCAGAGCGACGACTAACCCTGGGGGACCGGCTGGTGCCGAGCCACGTGGCTACGATGTTCAAACTGCCTCCAACCAAGCTCGAGTTAGTCTTCTGATAATGCTTGCTACGCACGGTCTTGGTCGGTGATCGAGGTATTTATCTTGTCCGGCCCAGCCACAACGTCTATGTTCTTATGCCAGATCACCGCATCTCCTCAGCCCCTTCGCTCCCTGGCATATCGGCTTCTCGCGCGCGCGTAGATGCGCTCGCACGACGCGCTGGCATCCTGCTTTCTTCCCTCCCACCATCACCATCTACGCAGCGTACATCACGCGGAATCAGTCAGTTGGTAGCAGGGCCTACTTAGACTCCAAGGTAATGCATGCTCTGCGATTTTAGTGAGTGGCGCGCTGATCCAGTGGCCTCCGAGTCGCACAGATGTCTCTCACCTCCGCACGCTCGCCGAGCCTCAATATCGACGTTCTCCTCAACGTCATGCAGTTCTGTGATAAAACCACGATCTGCAGACTCATGCAACTCTCGCATCAGCTCTACCACCATGGAGCCAAGTGGGTCATCCCGAGAGTCGTCATCCTCTTGCCCGAGTCCGACTATGAGTCGTTCATCGCGTTCATGTCCGCCGAAGCACCGTATCGCTTCAAGTTCCTGCATCGTATTGTCTTCGTACGCCACCCTTCCTCGGAACGCGTCATCAGCTTATTGGCCGACTTCCTCGTGCGCTTCGAGCCGGTGCTCAAGCTTCGCTATTAGGGGAGTTCACAGTAGCGATTCCAAGGCGATTCGGGAACCGATTCGAGCTACCGATTCCGCGCGCAGGTCCTTCTCCGAGATGGCCGAGTAGCGCATTTCAACTTTGACAGGAGACGAGAAACGCGCTCCCGGAGTTTGAACTTGCGTCGGAGCATCAACTGCCTGTGGCTGAAGGGCCAAACACCTCATACATATGCTCTTGTATCCCAGTTT